>JAOEHV020087035.1:0-15834 GCA_025447995.2 Isaurus tuberculatus
TAAGTTATCTTTCTTCCATTCTTTTAGCTGGTTTCATTTGAAAAAGCGTGTAAATCCATTAGTTATTTGTTTACATCGAGTAAAGTTTGTTTCAGTAAGAATATATTTTTAAAGGGCACCTTAAAATATATGCTTCATCCTTTGTAGTTCACTTTACATGCACTGAGGCAAATTAGTTTATGACACTGCATTCAAACTTTGTCTAATGTATTCTGTATGTTTGGTCACATGTAAGATATTTTTGGTCACATGTGAGGTATATCTATATTTTTCAAGGACAACCTTACTGAAATCGACTGTGTATATATATATATATATCTTTTTGTGTCGAACAGAAGATATGCACTCGTTGTTCCTTGAGGTCTTTATTGGTTTGATCTTCTTTACAGCCTCTTCTACTCAGGATCCAACGCTACTAACCAAAACTGAATTTTCTACTTCTTTAATAGGATCAAGATTTCTGTAATTATTAAGTTTCATGCTTATCAAGTCAAAAACAATGAAAATTTTATTGAGTAAAGTTCATTAGCAGATATCCTAAAACAACATTTATTAGCTTTTCTTTTTGAAAGTTTGCCAGTATTTAAAACTAGTTGAAAGTCCAAGCAGATGCCAAAGGTCTTAGCAAGCAGCTAAAAAACATTCCTAGTCTGACATAACGTTGAACTAGTAAAGAAATTTGTTGTATACTGCTAACTTAAACTCTTCCTTAGTCAATGAACCTGCTTTAAAGGTCTTTAAAGACTTAAATTGCTTAAAAAGCTTTAAATTGTTTTATAGAATCACATCCAAACTACACGGAACTGTTTTTATGTATGTGGAATTGAGTAAAACTGAAAACTGAAGAATTGCGTAGAAAATCATCTAAAGGAATTTTTCACTAATTACATAAATTATAAACTTGACATGTGGTAAGTTCACTAAGTCGCAAGATTCACAAAAATAAGTTTAAGGTACTCTAAGGTCTGTATTTTTTTGAGATTATCCGACTTATCTGTTGAAGCCTTATCAGAGTTCTATCAACTTAGCGATACAAAACAAGTTGATTTCTATTTTTATTTTTACGCAGTAAAACTCTGTCTAAAAGTATATCGTAACACTATATGATAAGAAGGCCGGTCATTGCTAGATTCACGGCGGGGAAATCATGTTTTGCTGCAGGTTTTTGGAACAGGGGCAATTAACTGCCTCGTAAATTAGCTCAGTGATGACGGTAGGCGATGGAGCCGATCCACCTCTAATTACTATCGCAGCCCAGCCCCGTGTCCTTGGCTCAGCCACATCTTATACCTATACAATCAAAATATCTTAACAAAGTTTTCTACAAGACCTCCAGCATGGCCTATCACTTGAAAATGCCTCAACGTTTGCAGTCTTCAAAACTCTGAAAAAGCCCATTTGTTTCATACATTTAAGTAGATTTAAATATTACACTTTTCTATATTTTCAAAGACACTAAATAAGTTGTCCACGGTTACTTTAAATGGTCTCTATAATAGATAAATGTCCTCCTTATATCGCTACCTTAATATACCCGTTATGTTAATTGGTTGTATGCAGATGCAATAGCACTGATATCATTTTTTTTCCTTCTGACAAGCTTAAGAACTTAGATTGAATTATGCCTTTTTTTATATTCACAAACTTTTTTAACATGCACATATTAATCAAGAAGGTGAAGGAAGTGACTGGGGGCTGAGGGGGGGGGGGTTAGAAGGAGAATGGGGGTGGCCAAAATACGCTGGGCGTATAAGGAAACATGGCTTCTTGATTGTAAGGCTCGCCTCACGTTTGTGTGTTTTTTCGTTATTTCCACCACTTTAGGTTTTTGATCGCTCTTGCCATTCTTTTCCTTAGTTTTAGGAAAAAAATGATTTGTGCGATCAAACAACTACAGTGGTGGAAATAACAAAAAAAACATACACTAACGTACACTAACATACACTAACATACACTAACATACACTAACATACACTAACGTACACTAACGTACACTAACATACACTAACATAGACTAACGTACACTAACATACACTAACATACACTAACGTACACTAACATACACTAACATACACTAATATACACTAACGTACACAAAACAAGCACCTTTGTTTTATTTATCTTACTAAGGACAATCAATTTCGAGCTGTTTAGCGTTCTAAATTTTTATTTTCCATATGAATCTTGTAAATCCTTAAAGAAATTTTTTGAGTATTTCAAAATACTCAACAGTTTCATATGTAACCATTTACCGAGTACGTTGAAAGGTCACCTTCAGGCACATTTTAAGTATAGCTGAATTGACAATTAGTTCTTCTCTAACGCGAAACGTGAGCTAAGGACGCCCGTGCACCTACTTGCATTATTGTTTGTCTGTCATTATTCAACAGCAAGTATCATGTGACGTGCAAAATAATTCTTTTGTCGGGGAGGGGACAAACTGAGTTCGATTACTATCGGGGGAGAGGAGCGGAATTGTCTCCTCTTCTGGGGGTAGTTTTGCATTTTCTGAGCCCACAGACAACTGGATTGCGGTTGGATATTGTGAAACGAAGAATGTTGAATAACGTAAAAAGTACAATGTTGAATTGTCAAAAATAGAAAGTTGAATAACACAAAGTTCAATGTTAAATAATGAAAACAACAATGTTGGATTACCAAAGCTACAAAGATGAATTACACAAAGTACAGTGTTGAATTCTTGAAAAACCAATGTTCAATTATGAAAAGTACGATGTTGAATTGTAAAATCTACAATATTGAATCATAAAAAGTACAAAGTTGAATTGTAAGTACTACAAAGTTCCATCGAGATATATCAAAAATGTGTAAACTTGAATGTTGAATAGTAAAAATAACAAGAAATTAAAAGTAGGATGCTGAATTTACAACATCGAATTTTGGCGGAAATTGTACGCCATAAATTGTCGCCTTGTATATTAACGAAAAATCTCATTTGGAAGAACCTGATAAAACTTGATGTATCGTTCGCCCACTGAAATTATTTTGAAAATGCAGCTTTTGGAAAATGTAATCACAAGCTTTAAACAATATTTATTCAACAAAAACGCCGCTTTGGGCCATGAAAGCCACATATAGTCAATTAGCCTCGTCATCTTGATCTTCATTTCTCGTTACTGTAGACTCCATTTTTTGCAGGTCAAATCTAATTTTTAGAACAGAAATATTGAACTCAAAGAAAAAGCTGCAGGTGGAGGTAGCGAGGCATAGTGGCTAGTGCCGCTAGCTTTGAATATAGGTGACACGGGTTAAAATTTCGCTCTAACCACTGAATGGATTTGTCCTCGCGGTGATCCTCGGGTTAAGCTCACGCTTTATTAATAGCCAAGTGGATTACCAACTACCAATCGCATGAAATCGCAGGAAATCGCACGACCTCGAAGACAATTCGTAATTAATAGTACGAAGGATTTTGAAAGTTCTCAAAATTGCAAGAACTTTTAGGCAGAAATCACAAGGATCTATTATTCACGAATTGTACGACAAGGTCAAATGATCTTTTATTTATAGTACACTACATTCAACAATATTATAGTTTTTGAGATAATGTTGCACTGAAATCTTTTTTTTGGTGATAATGTAACAATGAAAACAAAATAACTATTTCATCCGTCTCCTTCATGCCTTCATTGCTGTAGAGTTGCTTGCTTTTTCTTTGTTTTGGAGCACTGGAAAATGCGAAGCGACTGTCGGCATTTTTAATTTAACGACGTTCAAATTTACCGCACATGACTGTGTTTACTTGCCGTTGCCATAGACACTTAGGGTGTGTTTACATGATACCGGATCGAGTTTCGATTCAGATGGACTTGGGGTTTATTCTACGTTTACATGGTAGAACTGAAATGCCGTGCCTGCATTGTTTCAGTTAAGCACACACACCAGAAAATGAAAGAGAGACTGCCAACCTCGGTCTCTTCATGGCATCTGTGATAATAATAAACGAGCTGATACAGTTAGTTTTTACCGCTTTCAAAAGCAAAATGAATTTTCAGAGAAAAAACATATTGCTCTGGGCAGCCATTACGAGTTCCCGACATTGGTCTTGTTCTGTAATTAATTTGGATCTCCGTTTGCACGGTTCCAGAACAGGATCTCGCACATGGAATGAAAATTTCGATCCGGAACGAGAACCTGGTGCGAACTCGATCTGGAATGACTTCACTTCCGTTCCGGAGTCATGTAAATACTGTGCACTCAAATTCAGAGCTACAAGAGAGAAAATGAAGAAGTTGGAACGAGTTCATTCCGGATCGAAACTCGATCAGGAGTCATGAAAACACTGCCTTAACAGGTACTCCCACAGAGTATTATTTGGGATTAATTTGTCTTGCTCTCGACCAGTAAGAATTGAATAATTTTGTTGATTGTACTATAAATAAAAATATAGAGAAAGGAGAATACTAAACAGTTAAAGGGCTCGAAAATATTGTTATTAGTAAAATAAATAAAACAAACTCGCTTCTTTTGTGTACGTTTGTGTGTTTTTATTCGTTGTTTTCACCACTTAAAGTGCATATGAGATAAATTTTTTTTTTTGCATAAATCGCTAGTTTGAAGCACCCTGATTCCGAAATGCGTAATGAAAAATTGGTATTGAGGTTAAAAGCCCGTTTTTTTTTACCCCTCAAAGTTGCTAAAAAGCCCTAAATGATGTCTCCGGAGACTGGTGACGAAATGGGGTCTGATGACGTAGCCAGTGGTTCCAAAGCTGCGTTGTTTTGTCTCTTTCTTCATTTTTCTTGGACCTTGCAATCATTTCAGTGAAAGAATGTCAGACGTTTTGGCCTCTGGATGAGAAATAACTTTCGTTGCCCGTCTTTTTCTTCTTGTTTCTTATAACAGCAAAACGTTTGGAAGCACTGACTGCGTCATATCCGGTGAAATCTGAGCTTTTGGCCGAGCGAAAATGGAGACACAGCAAAGCACAGATTTTGAACTTTCAAACCGTTGAAAATAATGCATAAAAGAGTTTTCGGTCGTTTAAAATCAGATTTTTTGGTTAATATGAACATATACAAACAATTTTTGCAAAAAAAAATTTCATTTCATATGCACTTTAAGCTTTCTGTTCGCGCTTGTGATTCTCTTCCTAAAACGAAGGACTAAACACACAAACGTATACACAAAAGAAACGAGTCTTTTTTATCCATTTTACTAAGAACAATATTGAAGATAGTAGAGTCATCAAAATCACGCGAGAATTGTGGCAAATCACAAATTCAATTTGTGTAACGCTGAAAACAAGGTCTCTATTTCAAGATTATTAGTTTTGGAGGACGTCTTCACTGGAAATTGCAAAGTGACTAACGGCAATAATCTTTTTTGTTTGATAATTATGCTCAAGCGCCGCTGCCATGGAAACTTAATAAGTACTCCCGCGGAGTGCTATTTGGGATTAAGTTGTACTGCTCTCGACTAATCAGAATTGAGTATTTTTGTTGATGAGTGTGTTGTAAAAGTTATTATCATTATTACTGATACTATCATCATCACTATCACTCAATATATTTCTAATATGATAAAGATTCCGAAATTTTTATTCTTTCACACATTGGATATCAACTACAAAAGGACACATAATCGGTTTGACCAGCGGTAATGTGAATTTAAAACTAGTCCATTCTGAATGTTCATTGGTTAGATTCATCCTCATCCTCATCAGCAGCTCGAAACACGGGGGCGTGGTTAATTTGCCGGATGAGGCCGTAAGGTGTTTGGCCTTTCTGAGTGGCTCCTTTATTGGTTCCATACTGCAAGGAAATATGATAATCCTGTCCTTCTTTTGTCCAATCTCGTCTCACGGTCTCCATTTCTTTGGGTCCCAGTCTTGGTCCATTGAATCCCATAGACTGCGCCTATAAGGATGTTACAGAGCGTTAAAAGCAGTTATAGAAGAAATGATAATGGTATTAGTAGCTGCAATAGTTAATCTTTCGTGTCATGCCCATACGTGCAGCTGCCATGAAGAGTTTTTAGAAACAAAAGCAGTGAATTATGACAGTACTTTACGAATTAGGATTCCCCTCATAATAACAGCCTGATTTGTTGAATATTGATGCTTGAAAAATTTTAAGTTAAAAAATGGCTAAAAGTAATTTAATTTAAAAAAGCTAACATTGTTGTCCAAGGGGCATCTTCGGGCTAGTGGCAAAAAACGTGCGATAGTTTGGTTTTTAAGTAGGTCCAGTGATCAAAATAAAGAAAAAGTTTCCCAATAAAGCAATAAACTTGTTTGTTTAATCATGGCTGGCCACAGACAATCGGAAATCCTCCGGTAGTTCTTCATTTTATTGTACTTTTTACTATGCAAAAATGAATATGCTTTAATAAGGGCGATGTGTTGAGCAGGTTCTCAGTTTTATGAGTAGTCTTCGGACTGACGAGGTTCTTAAAGGTTCTCCTATGTATGTTGATGGAATGCAATGGAAGTTTACAAAGAAAGTTTTAACAGCTTTATCACCCAGCATTTTTGAAATTTTTCGCGGACCACCAGTATTTTCTTAGAAACTGCGAGACCTTAAAGTTTCATCGCTTGCTTTCTTAAGAAATATTCTTTTTGTTTTAAACCAAAATTTTATCTCAATATGCTTGCTCATACGTTGTCTAACGAAGGTAGATTGTAAATATAACGACAGCAAAGAAACGTCATACGAGTAAAAATGTAGCGTACATTCTATGAGGCAATAATATTTTAACCTGGGGTAAGTTTGTTTATGAAGAGTTTAGATAAACTACATCAAAATATTAAATTAAATAATATTAAATCACATGTGATTCAAAACTGACAAACTCCTCTGTATTTCTACTGTATGCCAAATTTGGTTATATCTCACCAACTTTGAACTTTTAGCCACTCAGTTAATGCGCTAAGCAGGAATGGACTGAAGTACTGTGAAACTAGACATTTGAGTGAAAAGGTTTTAATTTACTGTGTACAGTATGATTAGAACTTAAAGGTTCACTTAAAATAAGTTAGTTTTGTTTCTTCCTTTAACTGAGCGGAATCCAATTTTCGGAATCGAACTCGGTGCCAGTGACTATCAAAATGCAAAGAGATCGTACTAATCACCAGACCGCCATAGAAAGGCTTATTCACCTGGCAAACTTAGTTCAGGTTTGATCCGGATTAAAACTAACTGGCTGAGGCCTAGGGTCATATACACCTCTGCCTTCTGTCAAACTGCGCGTTTTGCACAACAATAAGTGACTAACAACTGTTATTATTATTGTTTTGTTAATTTTGTTGTTATTATGCATATGATAAAAAAACAATTATTGTATTAAAAACCTTTTACGATACTCTTATATTTATTCTTACCCTCCTTCCCAAGGCGTATATGGACAAAGCAACCTGTAATGTAACAAGAACCATGGATCAGAAAACTGATGCAATAAAAGTACAACGTGTATGATACAAAAACTGCGACAACATCAATATGTTGTTGAGGTATACTTTATCAAAGCAACAACACATCAATGACAACAATCTTTATTCACCCAGTAGGGATAGCAATACTATCGATCAATCATTGATATAAAAAAGCTAAATAAGTTGGAAAGGAAGAAGAAGAATTTTTTCTAAAGAGTTATCTGTAAGCCACTTTCAATAACTGAAGAAAAAAAATCCTGGATTTACAGAAAGTCTTGGTCTGTTCTGAAAATAACTACACTGCACGCGCAACCGTTAATCAAATTTCACAGCCATCGACAGCTGTTTCACCCTTATTGGGGCTAAACTGTATGGTATAGTCTATGACAAATGGTGAATAAGAAAGCTTTTTTGCCGCTTTTCACCAGGTTTAAGAGCCTCTGATTCTTAAGCTAAAAATGTCGAAATTAGTTCTTTTTTTGAAGTAACACTGTTTTTCAACTATAGTCTTGTGTTGTGACTGTGAAACAAATCAATTTTTTAAAGAAAACATTAAAAGTGGGAGGTATACAGCTAATTAGGAAATTCATTAACAGGCACTGTGGCAATCGCTTAAAAGAGTTCATAATGCCAAGAGATATATTAAAACGATACTAATTATCAGGCCTATAGTTTGTCATAGATAATGTCTTTAAGGAGCCTGGTGGACCAAAGAACCGATGCGTGTCAGTAATTTTAAGCATATGCGAATCGTTTGCTCCACCTATACGAGACAGTATTCCACAATGTGATATGAATTTGAAGTATTTGTTGTTGTTGGTTAGGTCTTTAGACAAATGTAAGAGCTATCACGTGACGCTTTTGTACCTGAGCAATGTTAGCCCCTTCATACAAGTCCACCACTTGGAACAGGTTCATCTTCTTCACACCATACTGTTCACATGCCTTAAGGTACTTCTCAATATTTTCCCTCTTTAGAGTTAATAAAAAATGAAGAAGTTAATATCAAAACAGAGTAAAAAGAGTAGATATCAAAAAGGGTAAAATATTTAATTACTCGTTTGGAATCGAGTTACAAGAACAGATTCCAAACAGTGGGTCCTTGGACCGTGCTAGTCTGACCAGCGTGTACACCATTGTGATGCAGTTAGTTTAGCTGCATTAGCAGGGCATGAAACTCAGTCTAATTTTAGACCATTGGCTTCTTCAGCGTCCGTCTTATGGCGAACTGGATAAAAGGAAGCTCCCCCGAGAAAAACTGCTTAACTCAGTCAACCGAACCCCTTTATCGCAAACTTTTTTTAACACTTTTACATGAAAATCTCCTACCATTTTAAATGGCGTCTTCTCTTCATTGATTTTTGGTACTGATCCAGGTTGCAGTTTGTTAATCAACCTAGGATTTGAAACAGTAAGATATCTAAAATTGCTAGAGAAACTTGCAAAGATATGAACATTCCACTGTTATGAAACTAGTTCAATAACTGGCCAAGCTACACAACAAATTAGCATCTCCCACTATTTCTATTTTTCAACGAAAAATTGTTTTCATTTAACACTATTGACACCATAAAGGATGAAAGCTGGGTAAGTAGTCGGTTGTGAGGCAAATGTCAAGAAAGAAATTCCCAACTCCCGATTCAAGCCGAGGTGACTATAGTAATAACCAAATAAGCCATAATTTCTCTGTTAAAAATTGTGAGAACATAGAGTGGAATACTGTTACTACTTTCGCAGCACGCTTCTGCAGTAATTTGTCAATAAGGATCTATTTAAGACCATACACTACAGCATTTGGTGAAATGAGGTTGTTATTATTTTTCAAAGTTTGAAACTGATTTAAAATATTTTTTCAATAGTGCAGATTTCAATTTGGTTTTACTTAGCACCATTGCGTTAGCCAAGCTGTTGAAACAAACGTTTGTCAATTAATTGATTAAAGAAAGATTGTCTGTTGTGAAATCTCGTTGTTATGAGCTATTTGCTCATACCTGCACAGATTGACACCATCTTTGAGTCCTTCCTCAAAACCTCCTTTGAGTGTGGATCCTGTTATTTCCTCAATCCACTGAGTCACTTTCTTTTCCAGTTCAGGATCCCGTTCTCTTATTTTCTACAACAAAACAAAATCATACAAGGCAGCCGAACTTTTGACCGATAATATTAGGGTCATAAGAGTAAGTGATGACTGAAAACAAAAGAATGTCTGCAGCTCGAAGAGAGTTTGTTTCCTTTGCTCAAGTTGACATTTGCGATTTACTCATAATGAAATAATTTAATATGCTTGTTGAGTTTTGTTGCATTTATTAGATTACATATGTATAAAATCAATTTATAACAATATTAAAGAAAAACTTAAAAATGCTCAAAAATAAATAAATATAACAAAGCGCAAAAACCTTTTGTTTGAAATGAGCAAAAAATAAATAAATAATTAGATTCCCGGATGATGTTTGTCAGTGCAACCTCGCCTAAGGTGTTAGCAGCCAAAATTGAATTTTACAATTTGAAGTTGCACGTTAATACTTTCATAAAAACAATTCTTCAAACGTTTAAAATAACCGAATATGTGAAGATTAGCTCACCCTAAAAACTCGAATTAAGGCTTGGGGTATTCAGGTGACGGAATTTTTGTATCGGGTGCGCGAAGTATAATGAAACAAAAGTTGATATTTCCGATCTTTTTTGAAACGAGTTAAAGTTGGTTACGCGTAGTCGCTCATCTGTGGAGCTAGAGCGGGTGCCAACTATATCCCTACACGAAGCTCCGCCATCTAGTACAATAACTGTTGATGAGTGAGTAAAGAATTTTTTATGATAATTTTGTTTTCTGGCAAATGCTGAAGGTTCTTATTTGTAAGCCTATTTACGCAATGAAAATACCCTTGTATTGTAAGTTAGAATGCATAATGGGGATTCAGATTATCGCTCTTATATAATGACCTTCAATTAGGGTTGAAGTTAGTCCATGGCTGTACTGCAGGCAATAAACCCTGATACCTAACTCACTACAAAAATGTTATATTAGCATTGAATGTACGGCAAGTATTAGTATTGCTTTTGTTTCTGACTTCTTTTTAGTACAGAGAAATGAAAAAGTAAACAAACAGGTTTAGTTAAAAACGTTGCACTGTATGTAACAAGATAAAGTCCCTTCATTGCGTACGTTCTTGAAATGTTGTCTTTATTTTAACACGGTTAAAAAATCAGGACTTAAATAAAGGAATTCATCTTAGTTTAACATTATAGGTTACTTCTTTCTTTTCTTTCACACCTTTTTAGTATTGTTCAATTTTGCCGCTATTTTTAACTTGGTTTATTACAGTTATACACTAATAATACATGGGCAATTTTAATGGTTGAATTTTGAAAGCTCCATCAGCTTGTATCAATGGAAGTTCACCGTGCGTCAGTGTTCTATATTGATCCTTGTTTTTTTTTAAAAAAAAGGCTATGTTCCATTGAAAAGCCGTTATAAGCTGAATCATTTTACAGGCCTATTGACTTATGGGAGCAGGTGCTAATCCACGTCCACAGCAAGCGAATTGACTTCAATCATACGGTATAAACTAATCGATTACAGATTATAGCTACCAGCAGAGACTGAAGTTGTTTTTACCGACCTCGTAAGAATAAAAATTTGAGCCAACTTTGGCGAAAAAGAAACTTACAACGGGGTTTGAACCTGCTACCCTGTAGCTGAAATGGAGAAATTTTATCAACTACCAAAAACCGAGCCGCCGTTGGTCCTGATACGGATCAGGGAAAAGTTGAATCAAACGCTAGATCCACCGCCGACTCTATTTCGAACTTCGAATTCTAGCAAAAACCGCTCACCGATGAACTGGGTATTGTCACATGTTATTTTTATTATCTTAACTCTAATTTTTAATGAAGCCTCTCAATCTAGTGTTTCATAAAAGTACCTGTATGACACCTTCTCTCTCGACATCACGTATTTTCTCAATTCTGGCCATAATGTAACGCTCACTTTCTGTCCCAGCTTGTGTTCACCGGAGAATAAGAACAGTCTGATCAAATGTTTTCGAGACACAACTGCAGTTAAAGCAATTCTTGCGCACGGCAAAGCATGAAGCACTAAAATTACTGATCAAGAGGAATGCTATGACAAGTGCTTGGTCAGAGGAGGCTTACAAAGTTTGCATCTGCAAGCGGGACTTTCTCCATTTGTATTAGCTCAAGGAAACTAAATCAGCAGTTCTCCTTCAGTGCAAAACTAGCTAAAAAAACCCAAATCTTTGATCCCACGCACAAGTTTTTAACCAGTGAAAAACATATGGTATAAATGAATTCTAGCTATTTCCCTTCAGGATTGTGGCTACAATAACGTGAGGAATTTTAGAACTACAAGTATTTCCCTGCTGGCAAAAGTGTTGTTTAATAAGTTTTTTTCGCCATCAATGGCTTTATATACATGATTTATATTCGAGAGTCATTTCAAACCAACGCGATTCGCTAAGAAACTTTTAGTTTTGCCCAACGCTTTAGTTTTGAATTGGCATACATTATCATTCTTCTAACGTATATGCTTGAAATAAATTGTAAATACAAAGTTGTTAATCCAAAAACATTAACTTAATTTATCATTTCCATCTTGTTTAAAACTTAACCTTGGTCGTTTCAGCGTTTGGTAATCTAAATAAACCGATATTCAAAGAAAAGGTACTGGCTGGTGGGGAATTTTCAGTTAAAACCCGATTACACAGTTTAAAAAACCTCTTGAAGATATGGAGTTCTTATCTCCATCTGTTCTTTAGCAGACTGTGATGTTCCCGTTTGTTGATGTTTCTGTATAAAAACAGTTCAGCGGGTTCTCGATATGTGACTTAAGAGACCGTCATTCAAGGGTAAAAACTATGTTTAGTTCATGTAATTACCCTTCTTGCGTTGCAATTTTAATACTGTCCCTCCAAATTTTAAATTTTACATTTTAGTTACAAACACCATATATTTGTTGTGTTGCACTGACGAACACTATCCCAGAAACAATATTTTCATTATTTTCTGCAACGTCTTTTCCTTTCTCATCCTTATAGCTATGTTCTAAGACTAAGGTGCTTTTAATTTTTGCATTTGTCAACCTCACATTCATATAAAAGAGAGTCAATCGATATCATTTTATCAAAAGATATCTAGTGTAGCCTGAACTTCCAACGATAACGTTTTTACGCTACATAAAGACTTTTCCGGACAGATTCAAAACACTATAACATAAGTATTTCTAAAATATGAAAACATTGCATGAAGATTTCTTAGCCTGTGATATGGTTTATTAAAATGCACCTTAGGCTTAAGAGAGCAGTAAACACTTGACATTTGAATTAATACGGAACTGACAGTTTGATTAATTGTTTCGAAGTTGAAGTTATAATAAAAATTTCTTGTATTTAATGCACTTAAATTTCTTTACACGGATCTGAACGTTCATCAAATATCAACATAACAGCTTTTGAAAAACCTGCAGAGAGATTTGTCTGGAAGGTTGGAAACTATTTTAAAAACGTCTTGAATTTTTGTTCATTTAGCTATTTTAAAAAGCTCTGAGACAAAACACACTGTTAATTTAAGAGCCAGCAAAGATCGGCTGAGGCTCCTTCGTTCTCTTCTTATGACGACTTCAATCCAAAATCGTTAATCTGCAACTGACTCCGCAATCATGAAAATAGTGCATCAAACTAAAAATTATCAAGATTTTTTCATTTATTTCATTAAGCTTTATCCGTGTATTTATTATTATGCACCTATTTCAATGTTATGCCCGTGGGGAACTGGGGATGGGGAGCCGGAGGAAGGGCCGGGGGGAGGGGGTTAGTGGTGAGGGCGGGCCAGGGGTGGGGATTTGACTTTTTGCCCCCAAAAAATGTCAAAATCTTCTCCCTTAGTCTATAATCTGTTATTAAAGTTCTCAAACTCAAACGAGTCTCAAACTTCAAAATCCTCTCTTCAGGGCAAGGCAATTTTGTCAAATCCCAACCCCTGGCACCCCCTCCCCCCCCCCCCTCCCATCCCCTCCAAACCCATAACATTGCATTAATCCAATGAAATAATGGAATTTATTAGACCAAAACTTCAACATTTGTCTTGTTCTTAGCTCATAATTTTCGAGCAAATCACATGTGGCCGAGTGTTCGTAAAGCCTTGGTACTTATTTTCACATTAATCAATTAATGTGCGAAGAAATCCTTTAAATTTTCTATATGATTCGCAAGCCATCCCTAAAGTTTAACACAGATGGAAAAAACAAAACGGTTTATAGATTTTCGAAGTTAAGTCAGTTCTGATAGCTTTCACATTATTGCCTTGGCATTTATTAAGTATTTATGATTTTCTTTGTTTTCATTTCATGTGCATGTATATCTTTTCCCATAAACTAGTTCACCTTTCACGTAATCAACTTTTAAAGTTAGGGGGTTATAAATGGGACCATTTTTTCGTGTTTAGGGGAAAACCTGTCAAGTTTTTTTTCCAATTTCACTTTTTAGAAAGTTCTCAAATTTTCAATTCTCAAAAGCAGATTAAAAGAAAGCTTACTCATTTGTGACCGGCTATAATACTTAGAATCAAAATTTACTAGTTATAGTAAAACTGTTCATGTCATCAAACAAAAGGTCCTTCATAAAGCTACCTATAACTAAATGAACGGCTCGTAATGGGTCTCGGCAGGAGCCCTGGTCATATTAACTAACATTGTTATTGGTGTTGTTATTGTTTCTGTTATTAATTAAAATTAATTTAATTCTTGATTTGGGATAGCACCGCACTAAGAAAGATTTCTTTATTGAGTGAGGGTTTTTACTTCGCCTAAGTACAAAGATTATTGTAAATTCATCTGCCCCAAAATTCTGTATCTGATTCTTATTTCTCGAAACTTTAACTTACTTAAAATGACTCATCATCACCAGATAGATAAATTCTCAATACATATATTGAACATTAAACTTTGCGTTTAATGTACCTATAACGCAACTTTTTTTTTTGTAGTTGCAAATTTGGATAATAATATAGCGTTTCAAACGCACGATTCCAAGATTTGAAATGTGTAGGACAAATATCGGCGATAGCGAAGCGCCGCCAAGCTAAAACTTGACTGCATACCAAAGGACCCCCCGCTAGACACAGACAAACACTGTGCAGTTTACGAAGAGAAAGTATAGATGGTGGACGGCAATATAGGTGATTTCGATTTAATAAGCGCGTTTTCCTCATTTGATTTTAAGAAATATGGTTAGTGAAAGCATTTTTGTTGGGGTCGGTGTACATCCAATTCTAGATATTCTGAGAAACTCAACAAATCGTTAAAGGAAACGCAGCATTTGGATAAGAAGATATGGATACCTTTCCCAAAACCCGCTCAGGGAATCGATCGCTGCCGAGGATGGATAAATGCATGTTCACGAGACAAGTTCACTGTAAAGAATATTACAAAAAATACATATATCTGTGCTCTGCACTGGCCAGGCAGGAAAGGACCAACAAAGGAGTTTGAAAGCAAAATTAATGCTACACGAAGTAGTGAAAGCATCGCGGCCAAAGCGAAAAGCACCAAGGCCTAGAGTAAACTTTGAAGTGAAAGAAAAACGAGCAAAACAAGACGAGGATTGTCTGCCTACTTAAAATCGATAGTATAACCAACACATTGTGTGGAAAATTGCTGTTCATAGATGGCCAAACGTGTGATCGAACGAAATAATAATTACCCACTTCAGCGTCCGTCATATCATGCACAAAGCCCGAACTTACGTATTTTCGTCCTGTAGTAAATGGCTTGTCTGTCATGTATCCTAAACTGCTTTGTTCATCGTCACTATCATCTTCATCATTATTTACATCTTCTGGCAAGGATGGTAATGATTCCAGAGCGTAATGGTATACATGGCCATAGTTGAATTGAGATGGTAAATCTTGTGACGGGAATGGCTTCCAGCCGGCCTTCGTAATCGCTGGAACATCGGAGACTTTCTTACTGTTTGATTGTGAGTCACTTGAGCTTTCATCATTTTGTTTTTTAAAAATTTTTGCTTCCAGCCACCTTCTATCGTCTATACTTGCATCCAGAATATAATGATTTCTCGACTTGAGGCAATCGTTCACACGCGCGACCAAATCAGTTTTCTTGCCGGCTAACTTCAACCCTCGGCACTTGAGCCAACGTTTCAATTGCTCTACTTTATAACTATCTGCAGAATGCACAAAATTTGAGCCGGGAACTCCATCATTTTCAGTAAGAACTGTAGCTGTTTGAAGCCTCCAACTCGAAGAAATTTTCAAATTTTTCGCCATTACACAGTATTCTTGTCTGTTTGTTTTTCTGAGTCTCGGGGTGGTCTAAATTTTGATGACGTCATTACTGCGCTTCGCTATTGTACACGCTTTAAAGTTTGGATATTTCAGCCGAGAAATGGTAGTTGTCTCACAATAGT
>JAOEHV020087238.1:0-15820 GCA_025447995.2 Isaurus tuberculatus
GTTCAGTATACGTATTACTCGGCTGTAAGAACTACACCTTTGTATATTGATGAAGACGAACTTCATCTGGGAAAGTATAGCGACTTTTTTGTTGTCCTTCAAGCTTTTTTCTGCTTAGCAACACGTGATCTTTTCTCTAGCAACGTACTCTTTCAACTGTTTCAACGAACGGTTCCAATTACGTCATTAAACGCTCGAGTGAAATCCGCTGTATTTTGCACGTTCAGTTACTAAGGACGAGATGCAACTTCAAACTGGGTATTTCTTGAACAAACCGTTCAAGAAGCGGCTCTGTTATCTTTGTCAAAATGGGGGGTGCGGCTTAATACTGAATAACGATATATTGTGCAAGTACTAAAGTTGGTGAACACGGTAATTTAATTTCTGGATTAACTTTAGAAAAATGCAAAAAATGTTGGGCCTTTTTTATCAAACTATTTTGTCAAATGGATTGACATATATCATAAATCACAAATGTCACCTTTGCAGGCCAGAACTTTCCTTAACACATATTGTTAGCTTTCTGCAACAACAGCTTTGTACATAAACAAATACTACTTTCTATATTTATTTTGCCTCAATCAAAAGCGTAGACTTTAGAATACCCCGACACTGCCTTTAATAACACGATAATTTATTCTGCGCATTCCTCGTTCTACAAAAGCAAATGCGCAGAATTATATTAACGAAAGTGTCGGGGCATTCTAAAGTTGCTCTGTTTGAGTTGAGAAAATCAACCCTTTAGCTTCTGAAACTTGACATCAAGTTTGTTAAAATATTTTAGGGTTTTTAATATCAAATTTGATGTTGATAAAGACTACTTACCAAATGTAGTTTAAAAGATGAACAAAACAATATCTCAATTTAATTGTTTTACTTTACTGGTCCCAAATAACACTAAAAAAGCATGTTTGCTGAGCCTATTTTTACAGTTAATGAAAAGAAAGGTGACGTTTTTTACAAAGCTTAACAACGAAATCAAAGATTGCTATGCCCTTGATTTATATGAAACTGATCTTAGTAAGATAAAACTCTGAAAACTCTCTAAAGGTCATGACCGCAATTATCTTCCACTTCAGCACTTCAAAGATCAATATAATTTATGCCCAGATGAACTCAAAGAGGCCTTTTTTGACAAAAAGCCAATATTTGATCCTTCTTTTTTTTCATAAAGCAGCTGTGCAAACTACCTTAGGCAAAAAAACATCAAACAAACCTCAGATTTGATCTAAGTTACTACAATCTTACACGATGCCGAGTTTAATAAATACTAACAAAGAAATTAATAGGAGACTGATATTGCACCATCATAAAGAAATTATATTTTCACTGCTCAAGTTGATCTACTACTTATTGTCAAACATTTTCCTTGCTAGTTTCTGTAATCTCCTTGATGGTTTATATATTAATAAAATATTGATTGATTGATTGAAAAAAGGGTTGTTGTAAATAAAACCTGTGTTAATATACTCAACAGGATCTATCTCAGACTAAGTCAGTCAGAGGAGCTAGTGGAGCACAAGTATCTTATTCATAGTATAATTTTGGTCAAACAAAAATGCATAGTATAAAATATCCAGTGGAAATATATCAGATTCCATTTTGATTTTAGACTCCAAGACTATTCCACATGCATGAAATTGCTCTGAGTAGCACTTTACACAAGATTCTTTGGAGCTGTTTAAGAGCAAAAATTAGAGGTTCAATTAAATCTAAACAATATTGTGAAAAAGGAAACGAAATAATCTCTTGCTTTTTAAAAGCTAAATACATACTACAAAATTTATTTAAGGAATGTTTAATCAATATAATTGTGCCAGTGATTGCCATCGCTTTAACTGACTATTTTACAGATTTCTGGTTAGGTGAAAAGGAGGCCTCATCATAAAAATCTGTAATAAATTAAACCATGCATCACAGGACAAAATCGAGTGAGAGGAGAAGTTTTCTAACTGGAATAGGTTCTTCATACCACCAGTTTGTGACATACTTAAAGGTTATCAGAATATCACCTATGTGCGGCACACAGGCATTCAACAAAATCTTACAATATAAGAAGTGGATGTTCGTGACTGGAGCTATTTTTAAACTGGTAACTAATATTTAAGTGATAAAGAATTTGTGTAATGCAAAATGGCAAAGGTTAAAGTTATGACTCTCAAAACTATGCTTCCTGCTATTGACAACTAACACTAATTAATAAAAAATTTGATGTATGTACTTGGGGGGCAGTAAAAAAATACAATTGTTTTTTTCCTCTTTTAGAATTGTTTTTATTTTAATTAAATCACACTGTTTTCAAAATGAATATTGTATACAGTCAGACATACTCAACAAAGTTTTTTTTCCATTAAAAACAGTCCTCTAAAAATTATTTTGAAAATGACAAGTTAAAAAAGGAAAATATGTTTCCTAATTTTCAATACAATAGAAATTCTTGAGTTTGTTTACTCCTAGCTAATGCTACAATCATCTTACGAACCAAACAGCTGAATAAGACAGTGCTTATCTTTGATTTTGTAATCCACTTGGCCTTCTTTTTGCTAAAATTTACGCAATGCCATCCTAATATGAATACTAGCTTCTCCTGGGAACTTACCTGCATTGAATTGATGTCTTGACAATTGGTACTCAGCTTCAGCTGGGAGCTAACCTGTGATGGATTAGTGTACAAATCCAGGGGAAGTCACGGACTCTCATCCACTTAAGGAATAGCCCCATGGGCTACTAGGCTCATAAAAGGATTTAGCTTTTAACTGTTGCCACTCAAAGGCTCTCGTCCACATACATGAATGTAAGTAGATGCAACCATTAGAGTGGCAATGGACAGTACAACACATGAGTCCCTTGCAAGTAAGTTCCAAGCAGATGTTGTAGACAAGTGTTCATTTTAGGATTGATTTAGTAAATTTTAGCAAAAAGAAGGCCAGACAGATGTTCAACTCTCAACAGAGCCAAAGTTTTATACCAGGATCTTATGGCTCGAATATATGAAATGTATCCATATTAGTGATGAAATAAAGATTGATTGATTGATTGATTGATTGAAGAAAATGATTGTACCAATCATACTAACCATGTCACCACCCTTCCATCTACAGTTTACTTTTTCTTTCAATTTTAAGTTAAAACTACATGTATAATGAACATGGCACACAACTTGGTGAATAGCTTTCTCAAAAGATACTCTTGAAACTGTCAGCAAGTAAATTCTTGTAAATCAAAACTATTTCTGGGCACAACCCCTAATTTTTGTGCTAAACAAAAAATAAAAATTATGAGTGGCTAAGCAACCAAAAGTTATAAAAACAGCTTGCCAATAATTTTTTCTAATGCTATCTTAAAACTGTCACTGAAGTAACTGAGTGCAAAAACTTGAACAACAAAAAAGTTAAAAATGAAGTTGAATTCAGTTATTTTATGAGTAACTATGTTCAGTTAATGATATATTATGAAGAGATAATTTTTAAAAAATTGATTTAGAAGGCAACTATCTACAACATAGTCAAAAGCTAAAATTACATCAAATCTGGGTTCATTGCACCAGGAATAAATACATGCCAAAAAACCAGTAGGCAGTTAAAAGGTCAATCATGCCCTTGGTGAAAGACAAACTAAAAATTTTATCTTCATTTAGTTACTTCCCTATCAGTATGTTGTATAAAAACTAGTTTTTGAATAGATTTTTCATGTTTGTTTTAGGGAGAGTTGTATGCCGAATAGCTATTATATGAATAGACAACGAGAATGTGCTTTATGTAAATTTTGAGACATAGAAAAGTTAAAATCTAAAGATCATAAAAGAAACTTGTATTTATTTCTAACTATTTTTTTTGGCATCTGTTATAAAAAATAAAGAAAACTTGAAAAATATTTATGTTTTTGACAACCAACAATGACATTTTTAGTTCATGCTTCAAGCAGCCTATCTTAATAATATGTGTTGCTGTTGATACCTTGGTCAAATCTTTTACATAAATGAACTTCTCAAGTGCGATGCTGTCACCTCAGTTCATTTAAAACTCAACTTTATTTTTTTTAAACCTAAAAGGGATTCTCTGTATCAAACAAATATAGTTATGTGAAAAATTCATCGCATTTTAAAAATAAAAACTCGTTCACTATTTACATTGACACAAACAAATATAAAAAACACAAAAAGCATCGTTTAAAAAAACTACTTGCTAGCAATCCAATCTACTAAAATTTTATTTATTTTCTACTTTGCATAAAATATTTAAAAAACCAGATAATGTAAAGAACAAGACAAATCATTTAAAAAGTTTTTTAAATTTAAGAATAATTTCAAATTTTGAATTTATGTCACTATTACTGAATGGGTAAAATACTTTTTTTCACTTGCTACTGTATAATTTGAACTCCCATTTCTATACTTCGATTGACTCTATTTGATGGAAATTGGTAAGACAGCTATTTTTCTCTAAAAAATAATCAATTTGACTTTTCAAAAGGAAACGACAAGGACAAAAGGAAGAGCAGTAATTTTAGGAGCAACACTTGGCACATTTCTCTTGGTGATTAAATTATCTCGTAAACCATCTGGAGGTTTGCCAACTACAATCTTACCTCAAGTGAAAGCTGCGAAAACATCCCATTGCCTTCGAATTCTTGAACCAAATCTTCACAAGTTTCCTCGCTCCCATAAACTCCATTACAACCTAGAAAAGGTTAAGAAACAAAACAGAGTTGTGAATAAAATTTAATATGTAAAGCTGTGTGCTACTTATGGGCTGTGAATCGATTTGAATACATAATTTTGAAAGCTAGTGTGAAGCCGAAGTGACGCTACAGTCATGCAATCCAAATGGAGCAGTTGAGCGCGAAAAACATTCCAACAATGACGTCTAGCCCCTCCAACATCAAATTATACAACTAAATAAACACAAAAACCTAGGTTAACCTTCCCTTGGAGGTAAAAACGACAATGAAACGCGGTATAATATCAATTTAATTTGAGTGTCACCTCGTCACGCTTCGTAAAACATTAAACACTACATGACTCTTAAAAACAGAATTTAAAGAACATTCAAAGATGTTTCTCAACTCGTCACGGATCTTGTCACGCAGTTTTTTATCGGAATAACGACAGATATATTTGGTAAACGAAGGATAGTAAAAACTCTGGAAAAAATAATCTATTCTTATTTAAATTGCTTGTCTTGCGCACCTTGCTCGGTACACGCCTTCTCAATCCGCCTCGAATTTAAAACACGACATCAAGAACTGAAGAGTAAATATTGTTAAATCGGAGATTTTTGAATTTCGGAGAGTAAAAAGAAAACTTGCCTTTACCTCCCGTAAAATTTAAACTTATATCAAAATTGAAACCTGAATGTCAGTCACTGTAGTTCCGTGATATTCAGAGAATCAACTAACGCACGTCTGGCTTTTGTCTCGAAATGGAAATAAATTTGAGCTTCGAGTTGATCCTTTGTAACGCAACATACCTGCCCGGGGGCTGGAGTTCGGTTTTCAAGAATTCCTGAACACTATTCCAAAATGTCTAAACGAAAAAGTTCTCCGGGAGTAGAAGTTACTATTTCAGAGTTTTTGCTACATCTGGTACACTTAAAAAATCCATACTAAAGCCCTTCCCTCCTCCACAATAACAAAAACAACACGACATCTTCTAAAGTCTCACGTTTTCTCAAGGTAACAAAACGAGACCATGAATTTCCTCATCACATTTTGGTATCAAAATTTAAAAAGAAACTGAAAGTAATTTCAGGCAAATGAAAGCAACACATTTCAATTTCAATATAAATCTGTCTCGCCGACAAGCAAATACATGTATGGCAAGGCGAATTCGAAATGAGATCAACAACATGAAAGTTTGTTCAGGCCCTCGGGCTTCGAATATTTTTCTGTCGTAAGGACTAGAGTTTGAAAACATTTGGGTCAAATTACGAAGAATGTAGAGGCTCTTTGAACACAAGTTACACTTATTCTTTCGAAAACAATATTCATTTTGCTTCGATCACAACACTCGACTCCCGCTGTCTTCGAAATTTCTCAAAACAGTGCCACTAAAAACGCGTTCACCACTGGTTAGTAGATTGACATCGAATTGAGGAAAAGTAAACAGCAATGATAACAATTCTGATAAGGACTGCTACTGAAATTTAGGTTTTCGCACCTCAAGGAAACAAGTAAAAAGCAGTAACAACAAACGTCGAAAGAAATAAAAAGAATATAATCATTATTTTAGTATTCATTAAAGAGCACTAGCTCACTTCGCGCTTTCAACACGCAAGATGGAACTGTAAAAGACATATGTCATGGTTGGTTTGATGACTTGTTTCGTGTTTGGAGAAAATGAAAGGTAACTCCAAGCAGCCTCGTGCGTTTAAAGTAGCGTGAGTGAAGCCAACATAAAGTTGGTCAATTTCTGCGTGACACCAGCTTTGCATGAAAAGTAGTTGATAATATGCGAGGTGTGAACTCGCTGCGCCGACAGGCTTTTGATGTTTTGAAATAAACGCAAGAAAATAGAATCTCTAAACGTTTTTGTGTGAGAAAAAAGAGGTCTTTATTTCAATCACACTAATGTTTCCAGCACAAATAACCGCTGAACGTAGCTCTTTTCTCATTCAAGACAGCCCTGAATTGAGTGCAACGCTGTTCACATTACCTATAAAGAAAGCGAGCACGCCAACTTGTACCATAGCGCCTAAACAAACAACGATAACTGCTCCCTCGGTCAAAAGCTTTAAACAAAAACAAGTTTCAGCCTGAATTGACATGATAATTGCTTTACCTTAAAAACAGTTTATCTATCTCCTCCCACGTCGAAATTCTGGTGGTTCAACGGTTGAATTTCAATGGCAAGTAACGAAACGAAATTTGATGGCGGCGCAAACCAAATCAGTGCATAGCACGTCGTATTGCATTTCGTGTCACTCCCAGAGCTTGCGTTACAGCCTTTTCGATAATAGCGACCCAACTTCACAAAATAAACACTGAAAACTTGAATATTTTTATACTTCAACTTTCATGTGAAGGGCAGGAAAAAGGCCTTTTTAGTAAAATCCCCAACAAAAAAACGTGTTTATCGCCTGTGCGATCCAAAATCAACGAGCAGTTGAACCCTTGTTCATTTCGAAAGTCGCACACGCAAAAAAAGATACGCCACATCGTCCTGCTCACGAAATTGAACTGAAAATACTAGTACCGGAAGAAATTCAGCAAAAATAAAATGAATTCAGTCTCGATTCTAACCGCGAACGGAAGACTTTAGAACCGTTTACGATATTCGGTTGTTCAAAGACCGCAAAGATCGCAATGTTAGAGCAAACAAGAAAGCTACCTCGCTAAGCACATATGAACGAGAGTATTTTTGTTGCGCATAGAGCTAAATAAGAGCAATCACAACATCGGTGACCTTTCTGCCCTCTTGCTGTTAAACATTCGTACGCCCGGGCATATCCTCTTCTACAAATTTCGTTTACATCTCTTTTTGCACTGCTTAAACAAACCGAGCAAACTAACACCAAAGCAACACGCTCGTGCACTTTTTTCGCTTTACCCCTTTCTTATGAAAATTTGACACGAAATATTTTACAAACTTGTCAAAAGTTTTGATTAAATTTCGTTAGTTGAGCTATCGTACATTAGCGTTGAAAAAGTCTTCAACGCTTAAAGCCTTTTTAAAGCGTGAATCTAAAAACTTGCTTGAAAGCGTTAATACTTGGCAGTCAAAGCGAGATACTGCCCCAATTCATGTTTTTGACGCACTCAATCCCTCATGCGAAGTTAAAAATCTAACTTCAAAATTACTGCTCATGGAGAAGTACAATAAAAAAATAAAATCTCACCTTGAAAAAAACTTTTTGCTCTCAAATAGCTCACTGTTAATCTCAAAATAGAGATTTTATCCAGTTTCGTGACAATTTCCTCTGGGAAAGGCAACAATCGGGCGAGATTATCCAACTCTGCATTCAGACGATCGCGATGTCTTTTCGATGGGTTACCGGGCCTGTATCGCATTTACAACAAACAAAAAAGCCAAAAAGTCTCGCATTAGATGCTGGACAAGTCTTATTTGAAGTCACAAATTCTACAATACAGAACTTATGATAAAAATTAGGTGAGAAAAACACACAAACATTACACCACAACGGAGTGAAAGACGAACAATCGTTTCTCACCAACTCACGTACATTTAGCCGGAGCACGAAAAGCAAATTATACTTACCCCGTCGCTTTCTTTTTCCTCTTTAGTTTGTTATTGGAGTTCATATCTTGCATGGTGAGTTCGTCCAGGATTGCGGCGTCACAGAAAGTTTAATGCAATGAACTTTAACTGACAAGCGTTGACCCAAATCCTCTTGAATGGAAAGGCAGTTTCTCTCTTAGCGCCAGCCTTCCAGCCATAAAAATAATGAAATCCAAATTTTCCCTGTTGTAGTTTTCTGTGTGCCACGATTATTGATTTCCCTGCCAAAAAACAAGCATGACAAGGTCAAGGCAGGAATTTTATGGGCACAAGAAGAAAGTTTTGCCTTGTTTCTGAGAAGCCCAAAATATTTTGTACGCATCCAAGGCGAATCGGATGAAAAGTGGATGTGATTGACAAGGCGACCAGTCCAGTCTGTGTATTGATCAATGTGTTAGCAGAGGGGGACACGCTATTGGCTCACGAACACAGACAGACACGATAATTGGTTTGTTTGTAATACGACTTCAGTAATTTATGCAATATTTACTACTCGATATTCCACGCTGGGGAAACTTCTTTCTTTTTCAAAAGCCAAAACGATTGACCTATGCGGTCGAAGGTGATGTATTTTTGGCAGATGGATACTAAATTTGAGAAATAATCAAGCGAAGCACCTTCTCTTATTTGATCTTGTCCTTAATATAATACCAGACTGTTTTAGAGACTTTTGCTATAGACAGCACGTGAGGACCGTGAGCTTAAATGCTAATTATTTACTCTCAGCGACTAAAAAGGAAGATGGAATCACGAATAACATAAAACATTATTGCCTTTTGTTATAAATTTTAACGCCTCGTTCTTCAAAGTTGGTCCTTTTGGTCGGAGAACACAAAGCACAGGTCTTTAGATCTCCGTAAGGGATGAATTATTCACGTTGTTGATACGAGCGATCCTATCCAAATTCGGGACAGGTAAAGAAGAAAAACAAGCAATTTACAAGAAAAAAGATACATCATTATACAGTTTAGTTCATGAATGTGGAAATTAAAAATTATTTCAGATATAAGTTTATCTCTTGACCTTATCTAAATTAGACATATTCACATCTGATCTCTTGTCCTCTTTTACTTTTAGGACGCACCACATTTTTATTGGTTTTTTAAAACGGAAAAGGAAAGGAAATTGAAAGGTATCAATAAAGTCACGCTCTTTGGGATGAGCTCACGAACGTCTACCGCCTTTTTCAACTTGAACGGAAATTTACTTTTTCGGAGCAATTTAAAACACATTTATGGGAGATTATTCTAGTTTCATTTTTCATTTCTATAAACCACCCCGCAAACCGGATGTTACGAAATATCAGATTAAAGTTTCTCATAGCAACTAGCAACTCGTGGTCTTTGTATTGGATCTGCCGGGAATTTAAAAAGACAAAGAATAAGTTATCCTGATCAATTTGGTTTATATTCATTGAATTAGGCCCTGAATTTCAAATTGACAAATGTTTTGACATTGTAGGCTAAAAACTTTAAAAAGGTAAACTCAACTGAAGAAATATGAGGAAGAAAACGTTGGCCTCTTATTATAAAGTCTACTGAGGCTAATATTATAGTTTCAGTTGCTCTACCTAACCAATATTGATGTTTTGAAAACAAAATTCTCCTGACATTGCTAAAGTGAACCTTATTCAAGATCAGTATTCTGAAACTAAAATGTCAAGAAATTCAGTTGGTCCCTAGGCTGCTCGACAGCTCCCCATTTTGCCGTTATTTCTAATTTTGAAGTGCCGGCTGTCACATAAAAAAAAAAATGAATCGAAAAAATCCTTGCTCGCGGTCAGCGATCGAAGAGAATGGGGAGATTATCCCTGGAGCGAGGAGTTTTTTATTTTCGACTCATTCTTTTGTGAGCGCGCTTCGAATTTAAGAATACGGCAAAAAGAGGGGCTGTCGTACAGTCTAGTTTGTCCTTTGACGAGCAGATCCAAAACGGGGATGAATAGATAGATAAAGGTTGAGAAACTCATTTGCCCATATGCTTTTTTGTCACAAGTATAATAACTGGCGCATGCGTGTTAGTATCGAGTACTTCCAGCGTCTATATGGGCCCTAACACCACGTTAATACCCACTGTAATGGTGAACATGAATATTAGCAACCAGGTATTTCTGTTTTGGCTTTATTGAGACTCTTCACAAGCATTACGCTGTAACTGTTTTTTATACTCTCGTTTGCATCGTCCACGGACCGCCCGCTTGGAAAGAGATTTGTTAACAGCGATACAGCCTTTTACGACCTGAACGAACCATCAACAATTTTCTGTATTTTTCAGTTTTTCAGTTTTTTATTAGGTACAGATATGCTTTTAGAAAGCTAAAAATTACTTCAAAGAAAGAAAAAAGATATTCAGATTTTTTTCATATTATATGAGAAAGGTTTTAAAAAGAACAAAATGAGCAAAGAAGTTTCTTCGTTACATAAAAAGGGAAAAATAATAAAACTTAGTTCAACTTTTTATTAAATATTGATAAATTTTGACAATAGAAGACACGGGGCTTTAACAGGGTGAATACTTATCACCGCGTCTGCTTACTTGTGATAGGTGGGGCCGGGGGGAAGGGTGGAGTCGGTAAATGCCAAACGTTTTCTCGCACTCGCTAGGGCATTGAATTTTTCTTCCAAAAAAATAATAATAACACTTTAGAAGCAATTTCATTTGGTTTTTAAAGAAAGAAAAAAGTTTTGTCTAGACTTGCTCTGCTCCTATCTTTTCTTCCCTCTGCCCCCTACCACTCCCCCCCTACGTCTTACTCACACCACCCCTGTAAAAAAGATAATGGTCCAAGAAGACTTCAACATTACTCTATACCAACCTCGATATGTAAACAAAATAAGTATTCTCGATTCAAGCTCAACTTCACTTTAAAAATAATTTCCAGATAAATATATAGCTTACAAAAATAGATTAAATGAACTGACCGTACTAAGTACAACCCTGGATTATTATAATTTTTAATCGTTTCCTGTTAAATCTTGCTTTAATCTGCGGTTTTAACATATTGGTTTCTTGGCTGATACATTGGGTCAACCCAGGAGACTGAGTTTCTCCTACTGATGCCGATAGTACAATATCACAAAACATAAAGGTTTTTGGGTGAACTTGCTAAGTGGGGTTCTTTTCTTGTCCCATAGCTTTATGGCGTATTTAATGCAAATGAACAGACATAGCTTTATGGTGTAGTTTAACTCTAGTCAAATGCAAATGAACAGACACAAGCTGAAGACAATATGGAAACACATGATGCAATATAATTCTCGAGCCTTAAGCCCGGCTTAGACACTTTTTAGTAGCCTTTCCTTGTTGATATGCCTTTTTAAAAGAAACTCTAATTTTTGTTTTCTCTTCCAATGCCAATAATACTCAAAAAAAGAAAAAAATCAGAACCCATTACGAGGTTTGAGCCAATGACCTCCGAAAATGGGGTCGACGCTCTGATTTCCTTCAAGCCAACCATGCATGCACCATTAAACCATAAGACTAATAAGTTGCGTTTTTAAAAGAGAGAATTATCTATTTTTTTTTTAAGAAATGTATTACCTCAAGTCTACGTGCAAGTTGCATGCTTCATTGTTTACGATTTGAAAAATAAACAAAATTTGAAGGATATTTGTCATGATTTTTCAACTTGAAATACTCTGACGTCTTGCGGTCTGGTGCATGCACGTACCATCAAACTGCCTGAGGGTTTTATTACAAGTTGGTTGACAACTGTATACACTCTTTTTTTTTTACAAGAACGTCTTAATTTTGGGCCGAGGTTGAATGTTCTTAAATATTTCCTTGGTTTCAGCCTCAAACGTTCTTAATTAAAATGTTCTTAAATATCATGAATGCTATCAGTGCTAGTACTATTGCTTATACATCATCTTCAAATTGGGACATGAAAACACTTTGTTCTGCTCATCATGTATCGCCCTTAGATCCAGGATTTTGTAAAACTATGATTTGTTTTGTTTATAATTCACTGTACTGGTACTGTGCAGAGTTTGTGAAACAGAATGTTCAAACACTATAATTGTACATGCAAAGCTATAAAATTAAACTATATTAGCCG
Source organism: Isaurus tuberculatus (assembly GCA_025447995.2). Taxonomy (NCBI): domain Eukaryota; kingdom Metazoa; phylum Cnidaria; class Anthozoa; order Zoantharia; family Zoanthidae; genus Isaurus; species Isaurus tuberculatus. Next base: position 12,294 of record JAOEHV020087238.1, read on the forward strand.
AGTCGCAAATTATTTCTATGATTAATCTAGTTTTGTGAAATATCCAAAAAAATATTCTTCATCTCTCCTCAGCCTCAGGTATGTTCTCTTACTCTTAGCATGTTCTTAAATTATTGGGCAATTTTCAGCCTAACGAGCTTACAAAAGGCTCTAATTATTAAAAAAGAGTATATATTACCTTATCATATAGGAAATTAACTATGCATGTTGACAATAGAAGAAAGAAAATATACGAAACGAAAAACTAACCCGAATTTTCCAAAAAATAAAAATAACCATATAAATTAATTCAAGGCAAATTTGTTGCAACATTGGAGCTATTAGGTGTTTTTGTTATTGCTAAAAGAAAGATGTTTTAAGACATCAGTGATGTTATAACCAGTATTGTACCAAAAACATCGATATAAATTAAGATGATTAAATTATTGCAATTTTTTTTTAATTTGCGTTTTAGAAGTGCATCGTGGATGTAGAATGAAAAAAAGATGCGAATGCAAAATACAATCTCTCTTGAGTTTGATTTGAATCTGATTATGGTACTTTGAAAAAAGTAGCAGAAAAAACATTTGCAGTTAATTATACTTTCAGAGGCGAGTGGTACGTCCTTAAATTTCCAGGAATGGGTAAGTCCTAATCAAAGTGTTTGCCCGTGCAGACAAGCTTGCCAGTTTTCGCCCTCCGGCCAGTCCGTGGAAACAAGTTTTGCTATACAATATCTCACATGGCAATTTCTATTTGCTTGTATTCTGGAAACATTGTCGAATCTTCTTATTCAATTCACTAATGTAAATAAAAATACTAGTCAAAAAAAAAAACTTGCTTGTTTGTAATTGTAACCGGCTTAAAGACACTTTGTCTCACAGACTGACGGGGATGGAGTGGGGAAGATTAATCCACCCAAAAAAATGGCGTCTATTCATTGGCCATCTCAATACCCTCCATAGCTATAAGAATACAGAAATCTGAGACTTTGATCATCATTTTTTCCTTATATCGCTCTAGGAAGCCATTGTGACTTACTAGGATCCAGAACTCGGCTTAAACAGTTTCGTCTTTTACATATATATAATAAATTTTATATTTATTTATTTATGTTATTTATTCTGATGGGTAAAATTTACTATTTTGTTCAATTTTGTTTTGTTTCCATAATCTTTATAAAAAGGAATTTTGCGTTTTATTCTTGCCATAGAAATTTATTGTGAAGAAACTATGGCTGTGAAAGGAATTTGAGGCTTTGCAAAAAACACACAAATCTTCAGTCAACGCAATTCGAACTTTTGATCTTCAAAATACTGGCCAAAAACTTTCGGATTTGTCTCATAAAACATTACTTCGTTCTACTGTTTTATAAAGATGAATTTTGGCCTTTTTCCAAGAATGGGAAAGGGTTTTAAAGAAGTATGTAATTATGAAAGCAATTTGAGCCTTTGCGAGAAAATAATCAGGACTTCAATGCAATTTGAGCAAGTAACCTTCGAGAAACTGATACACTGTTTTCTGACGTCTTATCAAACTTTCTTTTGTTCTATTATTATTGTATTATTTAAGATTCGGCGTTTCATTCAAGAAGTGGCTGTAAAGTATTTCTCGGTAATGAAGGCAATTCTGAGCCCTTGCGATTTCAACGAATTCGAGGCTGTGGCCTTTTGCCATACCGAGCCAGGCAGTGCGCTATGCTACGCTCCAGAAAACAAACCTAATTTTAAAATCTACCAAATATGTTGAAAAGCATTGAGCAAAGGCAACAAGTCGCATCAATTTTTTTTTTGAAAACTAAATTTGAAAAAAATAATGAAAAAGTTAAAAAAAAATAAAAAAAGGGGAAGAGGGAGCATTGAAACTCTGGAAAAAAGGCATTTGTTTTGAAAAAGGTTGTTTATTCTGTAAACATAAATTTTGTAGTCGTGAAACCTCAAAAAGCCTACGAACAACCATTATAGCATTTAGATGTTTATTGTCAAACCTAAAAAACAATCTGACTTTTGCTTTTCATCTCAGTGGTATTGATAGATGCGCTAAGTAATGTTTACGAAATCGTTTGAAAAATAGCATGCATACTGAAGGACTGAGGGTGCATCAGTGGAGTGTGCAGGAGTAAAAAAAATTAGAAAAAGCTACCGCGTAAGTGATTTGCTCTTACAAACTAAAAGAGAAATTATAGGTTATTGGTACTCATCTTACAACTTGCTCTTGGATCCTTCTATCCGATAAATAAATACTAAGAAACACGTTGACAGATATGCATAACCAGACCGCAGTTGCCTGAAAGAAGTTTTTTCCGTTGAGTAATATGAAACATTCCGACATCGATGATCAGTTGTTCGAATTTCTAACTATTCCCTCAATTTTGGAGGTTGTCAAATTTCACTAATCTAAATTTAGATTAGGCACCAACAGAAAATCTAAGTAAGTCGAGTTTTAAAAGCTTTTTAAAAATTGCCTCTGACGCGAAGTTTCTTTTTTTTCTACATTTAGAAAATATAGCTTTTCAAACGTACGATTTCAATATTTAAAACATTAAAAAAGCAAAACCAATACGACTTTAAAACTTTATACTTATAGCACAATATTTCGGTTGGCCATACCAACCTTCTTCAGGTGTACAAACAAATGGAAGATCGTTAGATGTATATTTTTGATATATTCAATATTTAAGTAAGATAAAAACTGGCGATTTTATACGCGGTTTAAAGTTGGTTATTTTGACACTAAAATGGTCACAGGGACTGGGTCGAGTGACGTAATGTGGGGGACACAGAGGTTTGGTTTTGCTTAATTTTTGCTTTAATCTTAGGAATTAAACTTCTCATTTCTTTGCGTTTTGGCAGCTTTGCCCGTTGGGAGTGGGTAATTAAAGGCTTGTTTCCACAGCTCAATCTGCCCCTGACGAAAAAAGACAGGAAACGGCTCTCCGTTGCTTTCGAACGTTGTTTTCCGGAAAGGAAGATACATTCGACATCGTCACGTTGAATTAACCCTTTTAGCTATATTACTTCCACGGAAACGGATTTTACTAAAGCAATTTATGTTCACATGTAATTCTTTTCGCCGTTTTTTGAGTTTTTACAACTTAGACAACGTTAAAAAAAGTTAAAGCTTAGAAATTAAAGTACTTGAATTTTATAAAAAATTATTTATTGAACAAGAAACTTGGCACACAAACTGCTTTGGTTATACATTGTCTTTTCGAGATAAAAACGTACAAAGTCTTGCGTTTGATTTTGAAAAAGATAGAGCAGAAGCAGACTCGATCATTTCGGTAATTGAAGGGCTGTCACAGTTTCTTTAGTTCAACACGGTTGACTAGTTGAGTTTTTTATGTTCTGAGTTCTTTTTAAAACTAAAGTTCCTTAACTTACAGAAAAAAGACTGTGCACGTTTGCACAAAGAATGATGAGATATCCCAATTGATACAGACACATTTTAACATTTTACTCGAATAAAGCAATTACACTTTTTTTTTATTAAGAACCAGTAAAATTTTGCCCAGGCTCAATGTTCTTATTTTTTTCAACAATTTGAGG
>JAOEHV020087330.1:0-15818 GCA_025447995.2 Isaurus tuberculatus
ATTACTAATAGACCACTAGTAGCGTAGCCAATCAAAATGCAGGATTTGCAATAGTCCACTAGTTGGGTGATACTAACTATTATTAGAACTCACTCATTGGAGCATTTAAGGTTGACAGCTATGGCAAAGTTTCACTTGGTATCAAAAACCTGTGTCACAATAATGATATAAAATTAATATAGAAAAATACGAATCTGAAAAACATACAAATATTGGGCACTGGTTTCCTTTTGCAGAAGATTTCACTTGGCGGTAAAATATTTCAGCGGTGCCCTTTACAGTATCTCCTCTATCTGAGGAACGTTAGGTTGAAGTCAAGGAAACATACAATTTTTTGGATATTAGTATGGTTTTTAGCGATCAGTTAAAGCTTTCCAAATCAAGTAGGGCCATAATTTTCTTACTCTTCCTAATATTAACAAGATACATGCAGCTTATTTGGTTTGAGTCGATTGTTGAATTATTTTACGAGGGGTTAGCATTATTTATTTTCTTAAGTATTTCTTTGTGATGCTCTGAGTTATTCACTGTATGTATATTAAATCAATATAGGGGGTTGGACGAAAATTACTCAGTTAAAAAGGATACAATCCCGAAACACCAAAGTGTCCCCACGAGATGATAAAATAAATATTTGAGACAACATGGCTGACTTTAGGGTCTTTGGCCGTGAAAACAATAGGGTGAAGAAGACTAAGTCGAGTAGTGCGTAATTTTACTGGCAGAGTAGAAATCTGGGGAGAGTTCAACTTGCGCATGCTCAGAGTGGTCGCGCGGTTTTTCCACTTTGCTGGGGGTCTCCTTTCTGAGTAATTTTACCGGGCACGTGTAGAATTTGAACTGCCTTATTTACTCGTTATTTTTTTTTTATTATATGCCTAACATTCATAATGAGTGAACTCAACGTAAATGCTATAAAGAAGCTTAAAGTTGCCGAGCTTCGAGCTGAGTTGACCCGAAGAGGACTCGACTCAAAAGGTGTAAAACAAGTCCTTGTAGATCGCCTCATAGAAGCGGTCAGCTCTGGTGACGATGAAATGAAAGACGAGTCTACAGTAGAAACTACTCCAGACATGGCTGCAGATACTAGTCAGAATGAAGACGAAGCGATGCAAAATGATGCAGTTGAAGTTAAAGAGGAAGTTCCGGCACAGGATGACGAGTCGTCACAGAAAGAAGAAGAAAAAGAAAAAGACGAAGCACACGACCAGTTACCGACGCCGAAAGTGGAAACCGAACCTGAGCAAGTCCAAGAAAGTAATGAAGTTCAACAGCAAACCGCAGAAGAAACTCAACCAATTGAACAAACTTCTGCAGCTGTAAAAGAGGAAGAAGGTAGGCAAATATTTGTAGAGATCGGTCTTTTTAGTGAATATTTCATTGTTGTAAGAAAAAAAGCAAGCTTTTTAACGCCTAACATTTAAATTTAATTGTTCATTCTTTTGATCATGCTCTTGATTTTGTTTTTTGAATTTAAATATTGATGGCAAATAAATTGCCGGTTATTTGTTGCAGAAAATAGTGCGTTTGTTTTCTTAGCGTATATGATGAATATTTTAAAATGACTGTGTGCATAAAGTTGTGTTACATTGTTGATGTTACGTCATACAGTTAAAGTCGCCTCTAGGAAGGGCTTGCTAGCCTCCAAACAATTTTTCAAACTGCCCCAGACATCGTAACTTCATTTTCTTTCTCCCTCAGAGTAAAAGAAAAGATTAACGACAGTTTATTTGAAAGCAATCTTTGTTTCAAGCAATGAACAAAATTATTTTTCTACATAAAGTAGAACGACGTTAAGTTACGCGCGAGCGGTACTCTGTGGATCTATCAAACTAAAGGGCATTGATAACAAACCACAGTGGAGTTCCCGGTGTATAAGGGACTGACCATTTGAATTTTGAGGGGGGGTGGGTGATTTTAAAAAAAATTTTCCTGCAAGCTTCATTTTGAAGAAAATAATTGCATTCAAAGCAAAAAAAACATATGTATCCTGTATTGCAATACAAGGGAAAAAATCCTGCCCACCCCATGGACTAAAATTTGTCATCAGTCATCAAGTGTATGACTTAAATTTTTTCTAAAAACAGCCATTCAAGTGTAAACATGGAATGCGTGAAAACCACGATGTAAATAAGATTTCAGCTATAGTATACCTCTTTACACAAAAATTGAAACAATTAAAGATCAAAAAACTTGGGTTCGCAAAAATATAATTTTTGATTTGCAAGTTCCAAAAATCGGCTTGCAAATTGCGATGTGCTAATTCAAACCACTGAACACTGCACAAGACTGGGCATGAAATTCAAGATGACGGACGTTTGTGAAAAAAACACGAGTCGGGCAAATTTTGAGCTTAAGACTTCTGTTTTCAAATTTTCTTGAGAGAATTTTGATATATATTTAACTAATTATTCATACTTGAGCAAAGAGCAGAGTGGCGCTCAGAAATTACAGAGCGCCGCGTCCTGGGGAGAACACTGTATCCCAAAACAATTCATTTGGCAATTGATGTCATGAACAAATATTTGTTGGAGTGAAATAACAAAGTTGAACAATATTCTACTTTTTGCAATGTTGCAAAGCCAGTTGCAGACTGTTACTGGGCAACCTGCTTTGTAACACCAATTTTGCAATCAAAGTGAAGAGCCAATCAAATCTATTCATAAACATGACAACGTGCACGCGCTAGACAAATCCAAAATGGTGGAAGAAGTCAAGAAAGATGGGAAGCTGACAAATTCAAAAAAATGACAAAATATATTTGTTAATGTATGTGAAAGAACGACCTTGTCTGTGGAAAAATGGGAATTGGACAAGGTAGGAATGCCAAAATGCAAACAAAGAACTTTGTGAAATGTTCAATTTTTGTTTTATTGCAGGCAACAAATGAGATCATTGTGAGTTGCAAAAAAGTTGCCCTTGACTGACATCTCACAGCAACTTGCAATTTTTTGTTATGGTCAGCATTTCGTTGCAAGTTGCTGAAAAAATTGCCTCGTGTAACACGGCCTTAAATATTGGCTCAGTTTTACAAGTTTCTATCTTGATTTAAAAGGGTGAAAACAATGCTCCATCATTAGCAAATAATTGTATCCTTTGCAGGATTTTTATACCTACTAAACTTACTGGAGTAATCAATGTTGATTGAGTGAAGGGTTGTAAATACATTTCTATGAATGTAACAGGCCTGTAGGTGAAAACATCAGTAGGCGTGTGATCATTCGCTCGCCTTGGCTGACCGAGGCGTGCAATGGCGTGTGGTGACTTAAGTGACTAAAAATGCAACAACACAGGTGCTTGTAGATTTTGTCTGCTTTTTTACTGCAAATGAAACAAACTGTCTAGACTGCTTTCAGCAAAAATAATTATTTTTTGCTAGATTTAATTGGGTTTTTCTTAACATGATAGAGCTGATTTTTTACGACAACCTCAACGTTTGAGGGACAACTAAAAAATAATTCTTGGTTGCCCCATGTACAACAAGAAATTTTCCTTAAAATGGAGCCCTGAGAGGTGACGTTTATTCGTTACGTGTAAACTATGTGACTTTTTTTAAATCAAATGTACTTAAAAGTGAGAGACGATAAATTATGTATATAGGCGTGCGATGGATTGCACGTCTGGCTTTCATTAGGGGTGTGAATAGATGTGCGTGTGCGATCGCACTCCTTTTATTGACAGGCCTGATGTAATATAGATATCCATATCACAGCCATAATATTTTGCTTTGTGGTGAACATTTGGTCTTGATACAAGACAGAGAACAATACAGGAGCCTTGATGTGATATGTACAAAAACTACCAGGGGATGTCAATAAAGGCCATAACCTGTAAAACCAGTTACGGCTGAACTGACTCCATGTTACGGGTGAAAATTTTCATTACAAGTACAATTAAGCAATATTAATAAAGAAATATACCTGGCCAGTGCTATGGGTGACACCTTAAATTATTGGTTGCTTAAAAACTTATGGACATCCCCGACAACATCCTCTAAATTATGTTTTTAATTGTGCTGCTTTATATTTTTCTACAGAATTTGTTTTTCCAATACACAACATTTTGAATTTGTGCAATATGATAATACTCATTCTTGCAATGTGAAACTTTTGTTGGCTTTCAAAATACTACATGTTCACTTTTTCTAGCCTGCAAATTAATAGTATTCATAGACATTTGTCGAAACAATAACTTTTGTTCAATCCACTCTGTGATCAGAAATGTTACTGACAGTTTTAGAATATATGGACTAAAAATTTATACAGTATGCAAATGGGTTTAGTTTGTTCAGCTGGTACAATAACTTGTTCCAGATTTTCTGCAGCTGATACAATAACTTTAAGCAGTGTTTTTTCAGCTGAAATTATCAAAAAAAAAATTAATTTCCACAATTTTTGGAATCCAAACACTTTTACAGATAAAGTATTTCACTTGCATGGACCATTTAGCATCTAGCGTTTTTGTTAACAGAAAACAAATTTTGCAAAAGGCAATCCCTGCAATAGGCAAAAATGACAATGCAAGTTCTCTTGTTCAATAGTAAAACTCAAATATAAACAGCAAGGATTACATAGACTTGCAAAACACCATTTTTATGAGTAAAGCTCTTTGTGTGTGTTGCAGAACAAAGGATGCTACACAGAGCATAAAAATAAATTAACATCAATGCTTGAAGCAGCTGGTAATTTTTCATAACAGTGGAGATTAATTTTCAGTTCTTGTTATCAGTAATCTCCTATTTATGACATTGTCGTTCTGTTACTATTTTGCTTTAAAATATGAATTGCCAGCTATTAGATAAAGTTAAAATAAAACCAATGACCAATACCATTATGTCAGTAAAAAGATTGTTGCGGCTGCAGAATAGAGATGGATGTTGAATAGAGGTATCAAAAACAGTGTTTTTGTGAAAAGTTGTTTTAGTGTTTCACCAGTGTTTATCTGTGATTTTTAAATTTTGATTTTTTAAAAGAAAAATTACTCTTTATTGAATCAAGACAAAACTTTTTTTTTTACCAAAATGTATTCTTTAAGCATTTATTTTAAATTTGATGGGAGAACAGTAACAAATGACAATGTCTCAAGACGACTGCTCTTCTAAGCACTGATCAAAGAAAATGCCACAATTGCCAGGTTAACAGTTCCAAAGACAATGTGTTTTGAACACATAAAATGAAGTAACTAACATGCTTTGGTAAAACTCACTACACATGCCAGTCTTCAGAGACTTGATGAATATTGCTATGATGACTGTCCTTTTTTTGGTGGACAAAGTCTATCAGTCCACCACACTTACTTTGTATGTTTTTTTCAAATAATTTACTTAACCAATCCAACCATATGGATGGAAGCAAGTGAAGTCTCTGCTTTTAAATGTATTAAGCCTTTTCATCACGGCAGATTGCTTTTGCAGTGTGGAACCACTAGGTGCTAAACTGGCTCTGATTAACAAAATGCTATGTGCATAATTTTTTGATGAAATTTTAAGAATGAAAAAGCTGGCTAGTCAGGGTTCTCCCCAGAAAAAAAGACCAGAGGGGGTAAAAAATTATGATTAATTAACATGATAATAAAACATAAAATTGAATGACAAAGAATCCCTTGAAAAAGACATCAAAAATTCCCTTTTCAAAAACAACTTTTTTTTTTAAGTTTCATTCTATACAAGTACACCAATTTTCGTTTCAAAGCCATGGTAGTAAACACAGAAATATTTGCCAGGCAAAAAGTTTTCCTGAGTGCAAACAACTCAAACTGCAGCTTGCTAACTTTTGATTGGTCCTTGTACTTCATTTTTTGGTAATGACTGGCAGCTGTGCCATTCTGGGGGAAAATGTGACCTGGAGCAGACAAAATGGTGACTAGAAAGCAACTAAAAGATCAAAAATTGCACAAAACTACCTACTAAACAAAATTTTTCTTCAAATTTGTTTCTTATTTCCTTTTGGAAAGAAGTTTTTAAATGATTTGATTTTCTGTGGGGTGCTAGAAAAAAATAGTGGGGTGCTATGTATCGCTGCAACACTTTGGGGAGAACGCTGCTGCCTGTATAGTATTTACTGTATAGTATTTAAATATTAAACAGTTTCATTGTTAACTCTTCATTCTTCCCAGTGAAGATGGCAAGATTTTCATAAAAAAATTAATAATTAAAACACAAATCATATCTACAGCTTAATTTTTCAAGAAAAATTTACCAAATATAACATGTTTCAGCTTTGTATTTCCCTTCATTACTTTTTTGCCCTAGATTGGATAGAAGTTGCGATCTTTTTTGTGTTATCCTAAAATTCCAATGTTCCTTAGAATGTTGTCTATCACTTGCTGCTACTATATTATTTTATACTTGCCAATTAAGTCAAAATTTAACTTTTACCTTCTCCATGTTGAAAAAAAAACAATTTATACTCAAATGAAGTATTTTGATTGGTTGTCTTAATTTTGTAAAGCATAAAAATAAACAAAAGCAAATTTAAACTTTGATGGGAGAAAATGGTGAGAGACCAAAGTTTGGAGCTGGTTTTGTCTGGATCAGGAAAAAGAAAACAATCATTCAACTTGGTTTGTTTTGCCCAGGTCAGAAGTTGAAGGGTCATTCAATGTGATTTAATCAACTCAAGGTTGAAATGTTAAATCATTGAATTGTTGGCTTGCACTTCAAGAGTAAGCTGTTTGGCTGATCAGAGCAGACTTGTTAAGAAGGTTATTGCTCAAAATTGGCTTTCTAGTCAACTTATAGCAATGACTTGTAACAGCCATTTTCATTCACATGAGTGGTCCCACTGTTTGTTTCCAATTTCATTCACGGTTTTTGGTTGATGCCAATCAAACCTTGTTTGGCTCAGTTCATCTTGGCAGCTGCTTTAAAAGATAGGCTTTTGATTGACGTCCTTGAAAACCAGCTCCGTAAACAAACTGCGGGACCAAACATAAAAATGAAAATGGGTGTAACATTTCAACCAGGAAGTGATTAATAAATCATTGTTTTACCTACTCACTGATGCTTTTTTAAAAACTTTTCTTTGAGATAATGTTGTGGTTAAGATATTTCCATTTGAAAATTACCATTGCTAGTGGAACAATTTGATTCTTACTTGAATCATTACTGCTATTTATTTGTAATATCAAAAGGTAGTCCAAGAAGAAAGTTATTCACGGTATTTGATTGGTGAAATCCAGAAAAAGCATTCATTTTTTCAGCTTTGCTGTTAAACATTGGGCTTTGGTGGCATTATTTTGGAGATTTAAGATTTTAATAACTTTCTCTGTGCAAAGCTTTACTTCATTTTACTTAATTTGTCAGTAAACATTTAGGAGTTATTTTCCCTGTCACCTATAGTCCTCTTCCCTGTCACCAACATCTTGAGAAATCTGGTGTTGAATGAACCAAACAGCCTTCATTGTATTTAAAGGTCCTGGAAGGTTTTTATTGCTGCTTGGTCATTCAGATAACAGAAAGAAAATTTATGAGACTATTGGTTAGATTTAATATAAACTTAATTCCAATAACTGAAATCTGACAATTTTTGTTTTAAAAAAGTAAGGAAAAAAACCTTGATTTTTTTTTGCCTTTTTAAGCCAGTCATTTACTTTGAAATTTAAATTATGTAAATGAGTCAGTGGCCCATGGGGCTGTTGCTTAACTGGACTCTAGTTTCTATAGTGTTTCGCAGATGAGAGTCCTTGACTCCCCCTGAATGGGAAAACTGGTCCATCACAGATTAGCTTTCAACAGAAGCTGGTTCTCATTTTCCGACCTCATAGGATGGAAAGCTTAGTAAGCTTTGCCGGAAAAGAAGGTCAAAAATGTGCAAATATTGCATAGCTAGGGATCAAACCTGGGACCTTGTGGTTGGAAGGCATAGATCTTTAGTTAGCTACTGCGCCTAACAAACTGAGCCGATAGGCTTGGAAAAAGGGTATGGTTAGCTAGAAAGTAAGATTCAACTGACTGCATTGTGGGAAAATGATTTTGCAGGGGTAGTTAAGTACTGCAATTTTTTTTTAGGATTAGAGCCAACACTGGGTTTAGGTTTGAGAAAGCCTTTTGGATAATTAGATAACAAACATTCCAGTCTCTGGAGGTTGAAAATAGGGAGGTTTGTACCATGGCTTTCCCTTCCATCAAACCAACTCTTGTTTGTATAACTTGAACCTCAATTTTCAAACTGTACCAAAAATTGGGAGAGTTTGGCAAAAATCGGGAGACAGGAAGAATGCACCAAAAATTGCAAGACTCCTGGGAAAATCAGGAGGTTAGAATGTCTGAAATAATAAGCTACCATTGAGAACTTAGTCTTTTGATAGGTTTTAGTTAACTGTCATTAACAAGTTCATTTTGAGCACACAATTTCAATCAACATTTGGATGATACTTCATGGAAGCTCTAAAATCATCATTCACCTTCCAAGGGTTTGATATGCTCAATACCTTTTTCCAAATTATAAAGCAGACTGCCAGTTTAATACTCTTCTTCTTTCATACTAACCTCACTAACATTAATCAGGATTAGAAAGGTTTCTTTTAGCAATATAGCTTGTAAGGCAAGTGATTGTGTGTGCAAAGAACTACATACCCAAATCACTGCTGTTGTTAAAATTGTATGCAAGTTCACAGTATTGCTATCTCAACCAAAGTTATAAAACTTTTGCTTCAGAGAGTTAAAATAAGAATAGGTAAGTCTTTTTTCTCAAGCTATAGATCTAGGAAGCTGTAAGGTTTTTATTTATTGTCAAATAAAGAAAAAAATTGTTGGTTATAAATTAGGGATAGGTAACAGATAATGGGCCTTTTTTGTTCCATGGCTAGACTAGTTGTCTTAGCCAATGGTGGACAAGCTAGCTATAAATAGCTTGACAACAAAACAAGATTGTTGCAGAATCTGAATGCTAATGTGATTTTTTCATGAGGATTACAAAATAGGATGCCAGGAATGAAAAGTAATATGTTGAAACTAAATGATGTCAGTCAAATAACAGATGTTACAAAGTTGTATAGTCCTAAAGAAATTCATCACTAGCTTGTAGCTTGGGTCAATTATCGTGGACCAAAAAAAGTCTAATGGTTACCATACCATTATTCTCAACACAGCAAAGTAATGGCACAAATTAGGGTCCAAACAAAACCTGAGTCGGGGCCCATAGGCTACATTATGGGCTACCCTTTATTAAAAGAAATTTTTTCTATATTTCCCTTTTATTTAGGGTAGCCCCAAGATTAGCTTCAAGTGTTGTTTGTAAGCCCGGGCCCAGGTATTTTCATTGCCACATAAATGTTTTAACTTAAAGAGAATAATGCTACCAAGGCCCAAATGCTTTCTCGAGTAAGCAAGCAAGATCACTGATACAAATTCTTTTGTTGGCTCCGGTTAAACTTGTAATTTGGTTAGTTCTCATTGTGTCTCACTTGGTGCTATCTTCTTTCAGAGTTCACTTCACTTGGCCGAGAGACATTAAGCATTCCTATTTGTCATTTTGTAAAGTGCAATTTCCCATCGCGGGTCAGGTAAAAAAGGTACTACCTTAATTATAAGCACAAAATTGCGCGTTGCAACATCAGTAGACTCACATGGAATTCGACAATCCGGCAAAGTATCTTGTGAAATCTTTTTATGGCTACAGAGCTCTGCTACACATCATGGTCTTATTACATAAGCATTTGAGCTTCAAAGTTTTTTATACCTTTGTAGATTTGTTAATGTGTATCAAAAAGCTTGAAATATATTATTAAAAGTCAACATCTCAGTTTATAATCATCTGTACGACATGTTACTTAATTCTACGAAGTTAATTCTGTAATTGTGATGTAGGCCAAGTGATTATACTCAAAATGTTTGTTTTGTGCTATAGAGTGTTTTTTGAGCTGACACCAGCAAAAATTCACCAAGTAAAGTTTGATTTATTGTGAATAAAATTTGTCATTTGTTTGAAGGAAACCCAGTATTGCAGCGTATCTTCAATTTTATGCTTGCGTGAAGGGTTACACAATTGTCCCAATGCATTGTTGCAAGAAAAAATTGTTTATGACATTTTAAAATTTGAAAATACTGAACTTGACATGGTGCTAGTAGGGTAATATGTACTAATAAGTTTTATTCCTTTGAGACCTTTTTTTAATATGTACGCCTGCCAAGCAAATGCTTAAATTATAAAGAGGAAGAGATGATTTGGCACAAGGAAAAAACATATCACATTCAATACAAAATGTCACTTATTTCAATTATAGTGTTCTTGTTCAACCACAATGTTGTAATTTATGAATATATTTATCATAGCATAATATTCAAGAAGAAAATTAATAGAAGTTTTTACAATACTTAATTCAGTAAGTCTTAGGCTATCTCTGGCCCAATGAAGTTAACAAGAGTCCGTTAGAAATATGATTCTGTGTGAATTGCCAATTTTATGTGTTTTACAAGACACTTCAAGTGCAGAATCTGTCATAGTATGACCTGGGCTAGGTGAAGTGTTAATAACTTTTTTACTAGAACTTGTGACAAGAGAAAGCAGCTTTTCTAAGACCATATTGTGCAGCTTAATTATGGAGCTCTGTAGCTTTAAAGAAGCTTATCTGTAAAACTTTTGAGTATGCAGCTCAGGTGGCAGCAATACAAAGAGCATAAAGGAAATATTCTACTAAAGTGATACAAAAGATACATTAAAGAAATTGACGTGGTCAGATATAGCAACTGCATATATAAACTGAATACATATAACCCAGGAATCCGAAGCACACTGAATATGTTGATCATATGAAACAATACTGAAATATGCAATATGCCGACAATAAAGTCTACTATATAAACTGCTTTATGAATTGAATATAAAACATGGAAACAATTGTGCTCCAAAGAGAGAGAATAAAGTATTATCTTTGTTGCAGGGAATACAGTCAATTGAGTTAAAATTTGTTATTAAAATCTTACTACCATTGTCAACAGTTGTTTGATCACTGTGAAGATTAATATGAAAAGTGAATATGTCTGGATCATTTTTATTGCAGCAATTTAAACACAAAACAGGAGAATTAATTTAGTTTGATTATTGTTTAGTTTTTGTTTTAATGTGTGTTGTAGTTTGTGTGTTTTGTGGCGTTGTGTGTCATTGTGTTCATGATGTACCTTGTCTAATTCTTGATGAACTCCTTTCCAGCTGAACCAAAACAAGATGAGGAAGAAGTGGAGGAAGAGAAGGAAGAGAAGGAAGATGAAAAGGCTGCTGAAGAAAGGTACATGATTAGTAATAAAGAGACAAGTTTCTTGGGCTCTCTCATCATATTATACCCTCTATAATAAGTGATTTGTATTCTGTTTTAAATTGCCAATCTTCAATCAAACTGCCCCATAGAGCAGCAACAACCTTTGTTTTAACAAGTAAAGTTGACTTATAGTGGTTTACAACCTTAAAGCCTTGCCATGGCATTTTAACCCTTTCATCCCCAGGCAATTTATCAACGTCTAACCTCCCCTTACATAACTCAAACAAAATAGTATAATTTGTAATGAGTAACTTGGAATTGATCAAGTGGAATAACCTGTGGAAGTTGAAAAGCGAAATTCTCCCAAACTACTTCTATAGAAAGTATGGAACTCAGTTGGGAGAATTCGCCAACACGCCATTTGTCGTGTTTGGGGCTTAAAGCGTTAATGAGAGGGTTATGAGTATCTTGTAAGAGGTAACAGCAAGAGCATTCTTCTATGAAGGCAGAGATCTGATGACATCTTTGACTCTGTAAATAATGCTAGAAATGGCCATAATCCTATGTTAATTTAAAAGAGTTGTTGATTAAAGGGCTTTGTTTTCTTCAGTTTTTTTTCCATTGTTGAAGTAAAACTGTTCCAGTTAAAACCAACAACTGTGTCTTAAACAAGTTAATATCCTTTAGGGACGGAGCATTAGAAAAGTTATGGGAGGGGGCGGGCGAAGTACAAAAAAATCCATGCAAGGGAAAATTAAGTGAAAAAAAATCATGCATGCAGAACAGACCAAGAAAAAAATCTTGCAATGGCCTTCCACACATTTTAGTGTTACTTCAAGAAAAAAAATATTTGTGCTCAACATCTTGACAAAAAAATATTCATGCAAGGGAAACATCAAAGAAAAAAATTATTGCGACTCGAAAATTCCCTGCCCCCATAACTCTTCTAATGGTCCGTCCCTTATTTGAGAGTTTATATCTTTGTTTTATTTTTTTATTCAATCCTTTCAGTGCTGAGCCAGAGGAAGAGGAAGAAGAAGTTGAGCTAGATGAATCTCTGGTTGTTGTGGACAAATGTAAGCTGAAAAATGACATACCAGATCTGTCATCTAAGGATTTTTTCTTGCTGATCTCAGTGATAGTTAACCTGAACAGCATTGTAGATATCTTTATGGTTGAGAAGATGATTAATCATTTTTTTCACTTTTTTTTATTCAAACAGATAATTGTGACATTAACTTGAAGGTGATGCCAGATGGTCTTAGCTGCCGTCCCTTGCCAGAAGAGTGTTTCACATACTTGTTTGCAGGCGGCAGAGCTACTTGGGGTGTGAGCGGTGGTAAAGTCTGCTTTGAGTGTAAAGTAAGTTTACAAGCCTTTCCCAGAAAAAAATTGCAGAAGTGCTGAAAGTCGCACGCCTCAGTTTAGTTAGGTGTGCTGTGGCGTGCGATTTTATTTTGACATGTTTAACTATATTTAAATGCAAATTTGACACTTACAAAATCAAATTTGGAAATTATTTTCCATTTTTTCAGCTAAAACAGTTTTTCCTCTTGCATAAAATGTATTTTAACAATCATGTTATTTCAACAACTAAATCCCTGTGTATAAGTCGACCTTACATTTTAGATAAACTTTTCATTGAAAAATAATTTGTACAAGTCTTATCATAGCACTAAGAAATTATTTAGAAACTCCTTTAGAGAAAAAACGTTCTTAAAAGTTGTTTACTTTACAAGTTTAATTAGCAGTATATAGTCAGACGACTTGTCAGTTTCTGGCTCCACTTGTCTGGAGTTGTGCACTGACCCGTAACTTGCAGTCGGATATATTTTGTTTTATGAAAAATCAACCGCAAGGAGATCTAAATTTAAGTAAAATATTTCAGACTAAATATGAACATTTGCTATACTTTGAGTTTTTGTGTTAAATGCTCAATTATTTTTAAGTAACTTTTAACAAAACAAACGAATTTGTGTTCATGATCAAGGACAAGATAAACCACTAGCACATTGTAATACGATATAAATTTTTATCTTGACAATGAAAACTCACATTCACACGAGCGATCAGAAAATATACAGTGCTGTCAAGGGAAGTGTTGATGGAAATGGAAAAGAACGTGACTGGTTTGATTTTTTTTCAATCTTAAAAATCTTTTATTGGAAAAGCTGCATCGTTCTCGAAATGGTGATTCTTTGAAACACTGTTTTTAAGCAAGTCAACATTTTTTATAGAGCTTTAGAAAGATTAATATTTTTTAAAAATATTTGATGTTTTAGGCGTGCGATAAAATGCTCGCCTCAAGGTATTTACGCGTGTGCGGAGACGTGTGCGTGCGATCGCACGCCTCTCAGGGAAAGGCTTGAGTTTATTTGGGTTTCATGCTGACAGACTATGAAGCTTTCGTTGACTTAGGAACTTTTCTTGACCTTCAAAAAAAAGAAATCAGTTTATGAATAATCAAAGGAATCCTTAGGTTAGCCTGGGTTAGTTGTGCAATTGGCTATGATGCACATATACGAAAACTTAGACTGACAATCTTTGCTGAAACTGCTTGTGATTAGTTTACAATTTTTTCTTTTGTTTATGCATTATCTACCTTGAACCCACTGCAATACCTCTACCCTTGTTAAAGATAAGGATTTTGCATTAAATATGTATAAAGCAAGGTTTCTTTATCCAGATAACTTCAAAACTTTTTTCCTGTTGTAATGGAGCTCTCCCAAATAACACAAATAATTTCTTAAAAACTATATATTAAATTTTAGACCCAAATAATGGTACACTTGAAAAACAACTTGCTTGTTTGGATACCAAAAGTCATATGCTAATGTTAGTTGAACAAAAGCAGTGAGTTAAACAATGATTTTAGCAAAAAACTTTTTCCAAGCATCTATTTTTTCATACTCTCCTTAGTGGTTAAAGTGCTTATCATGCAAATTTCTTTTTGTACATTTGTTAAAAATAGTGTTAAAACATACAATAAATATTCTAAAATTTGAGATGTGTTGGACAAATATTGGTGACTTTATACATGCTTAAAGTTCTGATATTTCAGTCAAAAGATGGAAGTTGTCGCCCTTGGCCAAAATACCACACAACAACAGCTTGGGGACACTGATTAACTTTTTATTGTGGCACTCCCAATGGGCAAAGCTGCCAAAACACAAAGAAATGACATGTTTAATTTCTGAAATCAAAGTAAAACCTTATTGCATGGGCAATGGAAGCGAAAAAATTATGGGGGGGGGTACAATGGAATTGTAAAAGTTGAACATGAACCCTGTGTTATTATCTCATTGAGTACATAAAATCTGAAATTTCTATTCAAAAGTTGCTGTACATGTTATTAGTCAGATTATTATTGGGAGGCCAGTGCCTACCCTCCCCCCCCCCTAGTTCCGCCACCCATGCACTGCTGTGGTCTTGAGATTACATTACTCTGCCCAGTCCCAGTGACCATTTTAGTGACAAAATAACCAAATTTAAACCGCGTATAAAATCACCAGACAGTATTTATGTAACATGTTTCAAACTTTGGAATCGTACATTTGAAACACTAAACTTACCAAATATACAAAAAAAATTTTGCATCATAGGCACTTTAAACATTCTGTTCAGGACAACAAGCAGAACCCAGCTTTAAATATATTTATTTTTAAAATATAATAACCTATTTGACCTGCTAAATATTCTTTGTAGGGTTAAAACATGGATATTCTGTGGTTGTGTTTTATGTAGAGCAGCTTCATGTTGAATGATGACATAGTACTTGGAGACCTTATGAAGCTGTTTATACAGTTTATTGATTCCAAAAAGTGCTTTGACTGACAACATTTGAAGCTGTTTATTCCTCCCTTATCTTTTGTTTTAAAGACAGAATTAGATGTTAAAGAATAAGTAAATGAACTCTCTCTAAAATTTTTAGATTTGATTGATTAATAAGCTAAAGGGCACAATATTAGTTACCTATTTAGTGCCCTATCTCTTTTCTCTAACGAATTGTTTATAAATACAAAGCTGTTAACTCTGTAAATATTAAACGAGGAAATAGATGAAATAAAAATGTCCAATGTCAAATAAACTCTTCTTTCAGTTCTTCTGAATTGCTCTTATGAAGGGTTAGCACTTGAAACCTCAATTTTTACTCTACTTATAGCAATGATCTCAATACATTTCGATTTTAAGTTAAATCATATGCTTAAACTCAATAGTATTTTTTTATTTGTTCAACAAGTACTTTCAGTTCTTATGACTTGTATAGATAGCTATTGTCAAAGAAATTTTTTGGAAAATCTTTGTTATTTTAAATTTTAATCAACATTGTTCAATGAAATTTTTTAAAAGTTCAAAAATAAATGGTTAGGAAATGAATATTGAAAACTATGCAACATTGAATCAAAGTAAAGTATCAAAAAGAACAGTGGTCAGTATCTCTGCTGTCAGTTGTGTTCCTCATTTGGAATTCAGTTGCAGCTAAAATTGCTAAAGTTTTCACAAATTGAAAAATACTCATAATTAAGATATTTTAAAAAACAAAATTTTGTAGATTTACTGCAACACATATGATACCAAACGGGCTCATTTGGAGCAATTTAATAAAGATATTTATGAAGTTC
>JAOEHV020087429.1:0-15810 GCA_025447995.2 Isaurus tuberculatus
AAAAAAAAAAATTTCATATTGACCGTCAATACAGGGAAATCTTGCCCTCTCAGCAGCCAATCAGATTGCAGGAAACTATCTAGCCATACAATAATGAAGGATATCGACCTGGATATCCATTGGACTAACAATGACCAATATTTGTTTTTTTCCTCTTTAGACCTCTTTGAAGCGTATAATGCAACAAATTCTCTTTTAACAAAATTGTTTTCGAAAACTTTAAGTGAATCTATTGTATGTTAAGAAGGTTTATTTTGTTTCATTGAGAAATTATCTCTAGTTGATTGCAATTTCTATGGGTAGAGTAGATGGCTTTGCAACTACAATTCCGACTAACAGCTTTGATCCGAGCAGGGACTGTACTTGCTTCTAGCGAGCTGATTATAAAAGAGAGATCGCGTTTCAACTTTAGGTCCCGTTTATATGGACAAAGTTGTCCCGGGACGAAGGGATATCTCACCTAGGCCCTGATTATATGGAACGAGCTAGCCCAGTTGAGCGGGCTAAGATTTTCTACCGAGATCCCGGTTGTCAGCAAAAACTCGGTAAAAATTTTGCTCGCGATTACAAGGAAAATTTTCAACCCAGTTTGCCGAAATCCCGGAAACAACCATCCGGGATCCCGGCAAATCGGGCTGAAATTTTTCATATATAGATGCGTAACAACCTGTTAACCGGGCTGGCCCGGCCTCGCCTTGACGAGTCGACGAACACTTTTTTAGCAGTTTTATTCATTGCGCATGAGCAACTTTGTAGCCGGGCCGGGCCGACTCGTGTGATGTAAAATCGGGATAAGGTTGTATTTTCAGCCCGCTCAACCGGGCTAGCCCGTTCCATATAACCAGGGCCTTACCGAGTTACTCGGGGCGAGACAACTTTTCATACATTTCTCTGTAAAACGCAGCCAACCGTTTATATGACGTCCCGGGACGAAGGGTTGTCTCGGGTATCAGAGATAACTCGCCTAGCCGAGGCGAGATATCTCTTCAGCCTGAAATAACTTTCTCCATATAAACAGTTAATATTTGTCCCTTCTTCCCGGGACAACTCGCATTTGATTGGTGGCCCTGGGCCAGATATTTTCCGTATAAACACACGGCAAAGTTGTCACGGGTTCAAAACCTCATATAAACTGCAGGTCAAGTTGTCCCGGGTGAAAGGGATAAACTTTAACCCGGGATCATATAAACAGGGCCTTACAACACCGAAAAGACTACGTGTTCAGGATAAATGAGACACGTAATAAATTTATCTTATTACACATTTTAGTATGTAGTATGGCTAGATATTTTTACGAGTCTTGTAGTATTTTGACTCACCCTTCGGGCTCGTCAAAATACACACGACGAGTAAAAATATCAAAGCCATACTACATACTAAACTGTCTAATAAGTTATTTATTATCCAACCTTTTGACAACATTTTTAGTTCGAGAGAAAAGAAAGGATTACCACTGCATCATGATAAGCACGCGCGTGACAGATTTCTGGAGTACAAATATCACTCAAAACGTACAATAACGTGAGATATTTGTTTTCGTCCCAGACCCTCTCGTGGTGTTATTTTGTACGGTTATTTTTGCAGATAATAATTTGCAGATTTGGATAATAAAAGAGCTTTAAAATCACGAACACTAAGTTCACATAGATAATAGCCTGTGTAGCAAGCTCAAAAGAGGAAGGAAGGGAAGGGGGTGGGGGGAAGGCTAAGAAACTAAAAAAAAGGAAGGAGGGGAACTGTGGAGGAAATGTAAGATGTAACTCCATGTATGCGGCCAGAAAATGATTGGTCAAAAACTATCACGTGATGCCGAAAGGATTTGGGGCGAGAAGAAAATAAACAACTCGTTACTTAAACAAGCTCTTATTTCTTTAAAAGAGAGAACCTTCGGGCTCATTTAAAAAAGAGAACAAATTTATACATTGTGCCGTATATTGAAGGAGAGAAAGTGGCTATATTGCCCAATGAATTTGGAAATAGTTTAGTTTTCCAGAAAATGATTTTAATTTAGAAGAAGCTCCTTTCACTTTTCTCTTCTCCTTTCAATACCCTACTCCTTCTTTCATTTTTTTTTTCAGCCCTGTTCTTCCCTTAGCCCCACCCTTTGAGATTGCTGCGCATGCTATACAGGAAACTAATTAAACCGCGAAAGATAAAATTAATGAAACTGAGTTGAAAAGATATCCTTTCAATGCCTTACGACATTTATGTAATTCTAATTTTTGGAAAGTTCGCGTTAATTTTGTGCAAGGAAAATTTTCTTCGCGTTTTAAAGTGCATCGTTTGTCTTCTATACGGACCAGAATTAATCCAGTAAATACGGTACGTCCCTTTCCACGGACGGTGTTACGAAAAGGATGGCAAGGCCACACAATCAGCCAACACGTTGGCAAGGCGTGGCTCCAACTTTCAGCTGTCGTTCTTGCTGATCTGACTGCTTGTTAGTAAAAAAAATTCGTTATAAATATTAAGATAAATTCATGATAAAAAAATTTGAACACTTTTTGTTGTCTGATAGTTTAATGCTCACGACAGTTGTTATTACAGCCGATTGATTGTCAGGTCAAAGTTCAGAGAGAAAAAGGCCGATTTTAAACGCACTTATGTTTTAAGATGATAATATCATTTTCTTTACACAAACAAGGGAGGTTGTAGCCGCAACGTGTTTTGTTGCCGAATTCATTTTTAAAACAGAATGTTATGTTTAATCAAAATCCTGAATGTTTTAATAAAGGTGGCGCGCTGATCCGGTACTGATGATCATTGTGGTCTGGATGATGTTAGAGTGGTTTTGATAGATCATGAGAATTAGAAAGATAGGTTTGTGGAAACAGAGGCACGATGGGCTAACAGACTTAATACTTTTAGTCCGCATGGTTTGAATGTAGAAGAATATACATTTACCTTTAATTAAATTTGTTTTTCGACTCACATTGTTGGAAATTGATTTTTGTATTTTTATAGTTTTTAGCTCGGGCAATGTTTTTTGTCACGCGCTTGGTGCGCACACGAATCAAACAACTTTTACAGTTTTTTTAACGGCCCGTCAGTTGTTCTGATGAAGGCTTTTTAATAAAGTTGAAAATTCGCAAGAGAATATTTTGTGTTTGTGCCGGTTTACCGGTCCGTTTAGAGTGCTTGATAGGCAGAGTAAAGCTGGATGTACCGGAGGATTTAGGGAAAAAAAGGACTGGACTACAGTCTCGTCTCTACAACGCTGTTACATGAGCCGCTAAATTCACACATCACGAGACTTTATGGTGATTATGTGCCAATACAGTAACGATACATGTATGTATTACAATAGACTCCTAGCGTTAAAAAAATCTAGCTTACGTAGCATAGCTGTTCGTGTGCTAAATTACTGAATGTTAATGTAGCGTCTCTGGAACTATTTTGAAAAATGCTTAAAAATTATAAAATTGTTCATTTTTAGCTGGTATCGTTTAGGGGTAAAAATCTTATGTTGCCACGCCCACCTTCGTAAGACTCCGGTATCTTTTAGGGGTATTTCTGAAAACATCTGACAATAATCCCCGCCCTACGATATTTGGGAGGCCCCCCCGGGGGTCCCACGACAGTAGATTCAATATTTAGACCGTTTACACACTGTTCTTTTTATACGGTTTATTTAGTTCGATCGATGTAAAGATCTTCTAAAAGTGCTGAGGCAACAAAATTTAATATTTTCTTGACGGTGGAAAACTTTGGTCAGAAAACTTTTTCAACCTGAGCTTCTGAAATATTTTGTAATAAAAAAATTTTTGCATGTTTTTTCTAAGGCGCGTGCAGTGCTCCAGCCAATCATAAAAGACCTAGTGTGTCGTAATATCTTGCGAACCAATCAAAAAGCTATTCTAATCTTCCTTAACCAATCAGATTACACCAAAATTACGTAACAAAGGGTTTCTTCGCCTCATAAAATGCAAAACAACGATGAAAAGCACAACATTTGAGGCTACTTTTTGACTAATCCAGCAGTTAGTTTGTTTCGTGAAGATATATTTGCTCGCATTCTAAACATTTTGGAAACAATGGCAATGCAAGCTATCAACGAGGTAAGAACATTTTAGCTTTGTGTTGTTAGTAATTGAAACAGGAAACAAAAAAGTGTGTATTTTAAAGGATTGATAATTTAAGTACGCGCATTTATCAAAAAGAGCAAAAAGCTACAAACAGTTTACCGATGTTATCCGATTATCTTTCTGCTTGAAGTACAGTGGTAAGCAAGATTAAAAGAAGAATTGATAACTATTCCGAGTGAAATTGTTTAATTGTTTATTTGTCGTAACTAAGATACCAAACGCATTTTTGAGTTTGTGCGTGCGCTCTTGATTTATACAGAGCAGACCCGCGCGCTCTAGAATAATCCAAATACTAGCAATGCATGATGGAAGAAACGGTCATCAGTTGTTATTAGAACCACAGCCATCTTATTCTTTTAAAAGTATTTGATTCAAACCTTAGATTCATTGACTAATGGCTGAAAAGGATGTGTAAGTTTTAGTTAAAATAGATTTGTATGCTTTTTGATTGCATATTTTTGTGTTGTACTGTATCATGGTACAACGAAGTGAAATGAAGATATCGATGAAAACTGGGAAAGAAATATGATAAAATACCTATAATGTGGAATCAATTTGACTGTCAGTTTATCTATTTTTAATACATTCCAGTACTCTTAGGAGCAAAACGGATAAGTTTTCCAAAGTTTTGAAAATTTCTATATTAGTATTGTATTAGTATTTGTAAGTACTTCTGGTAGTCAGTAGATTGATGCTAAATTTTATTTGTGTTGCTACTGTACTTGCTCTTTTTATTCATCTTTATTGAAACTAGTATTCACTTGTGAATGCAACATAATCATGTGATTTATTGCGTTCGACGAAGGAGAACGCTTTCTAATCTTGACGTCACGGCTAGATGCTATGCTTTTTTGAGAATTTGTGTGTAACATTTGCCTCGTTTTCGTGTATATGGCATTTGCCTAATGTCGATCAGTAACGTTTTTTCGACGTCGGTGTTGAGCGAGTGAAGGTTTGTTGATGTGTTTAAAACTGTTGCGCAGAAATACGAGTGGAGATATTTGCCATAACATCAGGAGGTTGATATGCAGTGATATTTTTTCTAGGGAAAAAAAAACGCTGTTTTTCGTGTCGGATCCGATGGTGAGTTTCGAGCATAATTTTGCATGTCGCTCGTTGAACGCATTCACTATAATCTTTGATTATTACTAGTTTTATTTATCTATCCATCCATCATCCATCCAGCTAGCTAGCTATCTGATAACGTTGAAAGTGTGTAAGCCCGCGTTGCCTGACGGTCTGCGGTATTCCCCTTCATGCATGAAAGCGAGGTCATATATAGGTAGCACGGGTAAACGCTTGTAGGCGTCAAGTTCACTTCACTTTCACGAATGAAATATTTCCAGGGTTCATACTACTAAGGGATAATAAAATTCTAGGGGTTTTCCATGGTAAAACCAAAAAAAAACAAGGCACCCAGAATAGGAAACTTCATATAAATTTTTGCTTCTACAACATGCGACTTACTAAATCAAAGTGAAAAATTTCTTGTTAATATCTTCACACGCATTTAGTAGCTACGCCAAGAAGCAAAAATCCCGACCAGCTCAACATGTCTGCAAAATGCAGTTTTAATTTGCAAAAGCGATTTACGAAAATGTTCATTTATTATAAAAACTTATACTAAGAGAAAAATTCAAGGAATTTTCCAGGAGTTGATGCCAGAAAGAAAACTTTTCAGGAGTTTTCCATACGAACACTGTCTTTCGTTGTTAGCGTTAACCGGCGGGTTTAATTTGCAGAATGCAGGACGCGACTACAGTATACCAGGTCAGCGGAAAAACGCACATGGCAGACTTTTCTGAAATCGGCGGCCATAAGGGACGGACCATTAGAAAAGTTATGGGGGGGAAGGCGGGCGAAGTACAAAAAAAATTAATCCAAGGGAAAATTAAGTGAAAAAAAATTCATGCAAAGTCAAAAAAAATATTCATGCCAGGGAAACATCAAAGAAAAAAATTCATGCAGCTCGAAAATTCCCCGCACCACCCCCCCCCCCATAACTTTTCTAATGGTCCGTCCCTAATAACTTTCCATTCGAGCACTGAGTAATTTTATTCGATGTTGCACGTGGGAAAAAAGGTTTGGATGTACTTCCGCTGACCTAATATACTGTCGTCGGGTTCTGCATTCAGCTATAGGGACTTTAAGCAACGGCAACGCCAACGACGACGGTTGGAAAAAATATATTCCTTATTTGCTATTTACTTTTTTGTGTAGATCATTAGGGTTTTATTTTCTCCATCTTAAACATTGTGAAACGAAAACGACTTAAAGTTCCTTCTTGGAGGTAAACAAATACTGAGAAACATAAACTAACGGGTTTAGAAATAAATACCAAAGACAAGTAATCGTTTAAGAACCGTTTAATAAGTATGCTAGTCAGGAGATCGTACAAGCTATTTGCATCCAACACAACCAAGCTCTTTGATCAAGGCGAAACCCTACCGACCAAATCGTATTTACTTCTAGCTTGCCAATTAAACCGCTAAACTACAACCTTCAATAAATTACACGTTCAACTGCATGATTGATGAAGATTATTTCTGGCTGACAAAATCAGTAAAGAATGAACTCAAGAAATAAAACCAGTGAAAATGAAGGCCGTGACGTCACTGCTGAGGATAGTAATAGTAATACCCCGCTCCAGCGTAATAAACAGGAGCCTGGGGTTGAGTGAATGGCAAATGGTTTCCCGTAGCAACATAAGGCAACATCTGGTCGCCATGGGAACCAACAGAAACAGACACAAATCCTTGCCCAGGACCGATCAGGCTGCCGGATGCCGAGTGGGGTCTGGGCGGAAGGCTATTCGTGTGTTCGTGGTTCAAGGACGGCACCGGCGCCGACGGATGGTAGACGCGTCCAGGCGGTAACTGCGTCAGCAGCGATTGATTACCATGGACACCAGGCGGCAACTGCTGTACAGAGTGATTTGGGATGTGTTTCTTCCGTCCCGATGGAGAAAGGTGTGAATCCTGATGGGATGGGAGCACGTGATTGTGACTGGCAAGAACAGGGTCTGCTTTCGATTTCTTAACCACCGACGATTTGACCGTTGGCCCCCCAGGCGAGTCGGCGTGGTTCACAAACCCGCTATTTGGTCGCGATAAACTGTTCACAGAATTCCATCGTGTACCTAAAACTGCACCAAAACACAATTTTAAATTGTGAAAATAAAACACATAATATGCAAACTTATTATAGGTTTTTTCCATCTTCTAGAAATAAACAACTTTTAGTGAATAAAAAAATGGAAAGGGTAGGTGAATGGAAGAACGAAAGAACGACTTCATAATGTTTACAACAACAATAAGAACTATGGCTACTTCATGGAAGTACTGTAGGAGATGAACTAGACTTAACCAAGCTAAGCTCAATGGCTTACCGCGACGGATGGCGTGCAAAAGCTTTAACCGTGGTCCCTGAAATTAAAGGAAACGAAAAACCTCATAACTGACCGGTAAACAAAAAAGATATACAATTTATTCGACTCAAGGGTGAATATTTCACAATCGCTCAAGACAGAGCAGAAAACTGACGTTTCGAGCGTAAACCCTTCGTCAGAGCCACAGACGAAACGTCAGCTTCCTGCTCTATTTACGGTTAACAATTAATTATTTTAACCAAGAGTTGATTAAATCGCGTGTTTTCCCTATTTACTAACGTAATTCAGTCCTTTTTTTTACCTGTCTCATAAAAACTCTAAAAAATAGTCTGCATTTTTTAATCCAAACCCACCATCATTTCTTTTTATGGAAAAAATAAAAAATTTAAACACAAAAAGTTTAAGGTCTCTCACCTTTGGAAGTCCAAGATTTTCCAAATCTTGCTCTGTCAATTCTGTCACATGATCTCCACTGATATTTCTATCCTGTATGATTATAACACCCTTTTTAGTCATTATCTATTACTATTATTGTTATTATTATTATTAGTAGTAGTAGTAGTAGTAGTAGAAGTAGTAGTAGAAGTAGTTGTAGTAAAATCAGTAGTAATTGAAGTAGTAGTAGTAGAAGTAGTAGCAGTAGTAGTAGTAGTAGTAGTAGCAGCAGCAGTAGTAGTAGTAGTAGTAGTAGCAGCAGTAGTAGTAGTAACAGTAATAGTAATAGTAGTAGTAACAGTAGTAGTTGTAGTAGTAGTAGTAGTAATAGAAGTAGTAGTAATAGTAGTAGTAGTAACAGTAGTAGTAGTAGTAACAGTAATAGTAGTACTAGTAATAGTAGTAATAGAAGTAGTAGTAATAGTAATAGTAGTAACAGTAGTAGTAGTAGTAGTAACAGTAATAGCAGTAGTAGAAGTAGTCGTAGTAGTAGTAGTGGTAAAAGTAGTAGTAGCAGTAGCAACAGTGGAAGCAGTAGCAGTAGTAATATTAGTAATAGTAGTAGTAGTTGTAACAGTTATCGTTATAGTACTAACAGCTTCCGGTTTGTTTTTTTGGGTGAATTGCAGTGTGAAATTTGAAGCAAGGGTCTCAAAGCGTCTGGAATTCATTATGTCAGGGTTTTAAAAAGCATTTATTTTGTTTGAGAAAATAAGTCACGGATTCGAAGTCTGCTTTTTTCTGGCGCTCTTTGTTTGAAGTTTCTCAATATATCTGCGATAATATTTTCAAAACTTCATTGCCGATGTCAGGAGTACAAGAACCCTTAGAACCCAAAGTGTAAGGTTTAAAAACTAATTTCTGCTTTTTTCTTCTCCATGTTAAATTAAAGTCATTCTGTTTGCTACTCTCGAAATGTCAGGTTATTAGTCTACAAACGGCGGCGTGGTTGGCGCAGTTGGTAAGATCTCTGCCCTCCAAACTAAAAGTCCCAGGTTCAAGGCTGGAAATAAGTGGCGGTCATTGGACATTGACCGACAAAAATTTGCTAATGTCCAACGAAATTCCAACTTTGGTCGGACATGATGTCCGGAAAATTTTTTGATCGTAAGCGAAATCAATTTAGGACAACGCTGAAAATAAATATTGTGCTTGATAAATCGTGCCATAATGGCATAAAGATTTTGTTAAAGTTCAGTTTGAATATAAAACTGCCGTGAGTAAATTTGTGTTTTGCGCATGGGACGCCATATAAGTTTGAAGCAAACCATTGGAGTAGCAGCAGTAATTTTGTTTTCGGTCACTAATGTCGTTAACTTCAATGGAAGACTTTTATGTTGATGTTTTTTGTCAAACCGCCTATATTTTACTATCTATTATTGGTATTACGAGCAACAGAAATGCGAACAAACTGCAAGGAAAGACAATTGATAGCTCGGTAATTTAAAGGTAATTAAAGTCAACCTTTTGTTTCGGGTTATGTTCGACCAAAATTTTACTTTGTCTGACCAAGATGTTGTTTTGGTAGGACATATGTCCTTTCAAGTGAAAAAAATTATTTCCAGCCCTGCTGGTTCGATTCCTCAGCTCTACCGAAATTTGAAAATTTGCGTGACCTTCTTTTCCGCCAAAGCTTACAAAGCTTTCCATCCTTACGAGGTCGGTAAATGAGTACCAGCTTCGGCTGGGAGCTAACCCGCGATGGTTTAGTGTCCCGTCCAGGGGGAGTCAATGACTCTTATCCGCAACACTACGGAAACCGGAGATAAGCGCCGGTTCCAATGGGCCACTAGGCTCGTAAAAGGATTTAACTTTAGCTTTAGCTAGTCTACAAACGGTGATGATAAACCATTTCAACCTTAAGCTGATTAAATTGCATGTTTTACCTACTCAACAACGCACTTCAATAGACATACAGTAAATGTACTTTACAATCACCTGAAACACTTGTAGGTATTTCTCAAGCCCGAGCCGCTGCAGTGTTTGTCCAAGGTCAATGCCTGACGAGGATACAGTCTGAGATACTGAAGGGGATGACGGATTCTCCCTCCAACTTTCACGCGATCCAGGCAATAGTCCTGGTGGATAGGAATGCTGCGGCGGAGGAGGCTGCACTTGCGATGGTGAGTACGGCCACGGATGAGATGGCATTCTGGTGTCATGTACACCATCACGACAGATCTCCGAGTTTGCTCTCCGGTGACCTTGGTTACCTGGAGACCAGCTTAAAGGTTGATCCGAGAGGCTAACACTACGAGGACTCTTTTGTTTTATTGGCCAAGTGCGGACAGCAAGGTCGTCAACAGCTGGTTGTCCAGGTGGTACCAACTCAGAATCAACCTGTGTTCTCTGTAGTGATGGTGATGAAGGAGCACTAAAAGCCCCCCTGTTTCCACCCCAGTGGGTGCTAGTTGAGACGGTTTGCCCGCGCAGTGACGGATTGAACTCCATGTTGTTTACCTGAGGAGTTGGAGTGAGATCTTCAGCAAAAGCAGAAGAGTTCCACACACCATTCCCAGAGTTGTTGTCACCAGTATCCATTATGGAGGAGAGCTCTTGTCGACTACTGCTTCTGCTACTACTGGTACTGTCAGAGTTGTTCCAGCCCTGTTTATCACAGTTTTCCTCGTCACATACAACAGTAAGAGCCGTGCCTAGTGGCTGAGAACCAACAGGACTCCAGATAGACCCAGATGACAGAGGCTTGAAGGCAGGAGCATCACTATGGAGTTCGACTGAAGCATTTGATGAAACTTTGGGTGGAACAGATGACATATCTTTCTTAGGATGGGACTGTGACAGTGGTTGATCATCTCGGTAACTAGTCTAAGAAGCAAAAAAACTTTTAGTAAATTATTTCTAACTAAAGCACCAACGTGGTTGGTTGAGAGATCCAGTGAGCACTCTCAACGAGGACACTCATCTAAGGCACCATCCAAACCGATTTGGAACAAAAATTAGTACATTTCTCAGCCAAGGCACTGAATACTGCCTTGTTTTAACTTGGTTCCTCCAAAACCTGACACTTGCTCCTATGAGCAGTCGAGGAGTACGGGCCGTATTTGAGAAGTAGTTGCCTCACCTGTTCTGACCAGCTGAAACTTCTTGTCTTGTCAATATGATTAGTGTCGTCACCACTGGACCATGGATACGACGTCAACGGGCTGTGACACACAACAACAAAGTTAGATGCTCATTGACGATAGAACAATGGGTAAAAAGTTACGTTTTTTAGGAGTTGATACAAAACTGATTGTTGAAGTTAATAGCAAAGATTTATATGATTTATGTCTAAATCTATGTATGCAGGGTGCGAAGTTAACGTCGATTAGCCGGCTTTTACCGGCTACTTTGACTGTGGGCCGGTAAACGTGTCTCAAAAACACATTTAATCGGACCGATTGCGCTTTTAAAATCCCCCAAAAAACTGCGATCCGGGAAAATATATCCAGATTGACCGGCTGAAAATTTTCTTAATTTCGCACCCTGGTATGTCGTTGGTGCGCTGTCAAATTCTTTGTATTTCCATCACATCAAATCCATCACGGGTTTCCAATCAATCCACCGTTTATACCTTGTCAAGCTAGCCCCATTGTTTTACTTCTGTGACACTTGCGCGGTCAATCGATTTTATTCCATACATCATTTATTAAATTAGTTTAACTAAACAACACAGGGATGAAGGAAATTTCCTGTCACCAACTTCCAAATAAGGAAATTCACCACTCCATGATTTCGTGACAAAAATCAAGTTCGGAACGTTAATATATAATTTATGTTCTTAAAACAGAATGTTTCATTAGCGGTTATTGAAACAATCCCATTTCATTTCAAACCGTGCCGTTTTTTTGCCGTTATGGTCTTAGAATTTGATGACGTTAACTTAAACTGGCTGACCGTGAGACGACGTGGAGCTAACTTTTCAAAGACGTTTATAAACAGATTATAAACAGCTAAAACACGGCTATCAATGTATTTGGGGGTCGTTTGCTATTTGCCCTTTCTTGTAGCCAGAGGCTGAATTGCCAAGGACGCAGCTCAACGACGTCGAACCGAAGAAGCTGTGCTGCCCTCTAGGCGCTCGGCCCTAGAGCACGATCCATACATAACCTTGAAGCACAGCACCACAGCCAGACATAATCAGCTGGGAAAAAAACCTCGGGGTCAGACTGAGATCGACAAATCTCAGTCCAAATGTGGAGCCCGGGAGTAAAACCCGGGAAAATGTAAAAACGTAATTCGACAACAAATGATGACACGCATAGACTACGGTGTGTGTACAAAGGGAATCAACTCTAGTTTCAATACTTTTTATAAACAATAGTTAGCATAATCATAATTGTAAAAGTTTGTGAAAAGAGTAGCGTATAAAATGTAAAACGAATTTCTCACCCACTAAACAAGCTGTTTGACTCGGAAAATAACTCCATTCCTGGTAATGAGCCCTGAAATGACAAGAAAAGCTCATGATCAACATGTATTTAGGGGCATTTCAACAGGCTGAAATTGGTATGAATGCTAGCCATACCTGATATTTTTTACCCCTGGATGAAAATTCATTACCGCCAATATCCGTGATTCCTAAGGGAGATATAAAAAATGCCAATAAGCTTTTTGTGCAATTCTTTTAAACACAGCTGATACCTACGGGAAATTTCTAGGAATTCATAGGAAAGAAAAAAACATAATCTTTCAAAACAGATTTCTCGACGATGGTAACCGCTTTCAAGTAGATGTGGTGTTAAATGGCAGTTAAATTTCAACTGAACGCGAGTGAAGTGAGGGAAAAACTAGTGAAATTATACAGCCAGTTAGAAGTGTTTGAGTTCTAATATTAGAAGTTCTGAAACTGTTTCTGTCTGTGAACGAACAGACCAGCGAAAAAAGTAAATGTTTATCGCGTGGCCTAATGTCGTTTTATTTTTAAATGTAAATATAAAATGTATGCTACCATTTAATATAACGTTCTTTAACACAAATAATGAATAAACACAAGAAAATATCCTGGTAGCGGAACGACTTTGGTTTTAAAGACGAAAAAACTTTGGTTTGGTGGCGAAACGACCAGTAATTTTACTAAATGGGATTTGGTTGATTGTCCAACTCCAGGGTTGCAACTTGAAATCGATCTGATGACAAATGACGCGTTGTTTCTAAGGCAACCTTCCGATCCGATTCCATTCCGAAAATCTGAACATTTGTGCAACTTTTTTTTCCAAGTTGGCACGGCTTCCCATCCACACAAAGTCGGTTAATAGCGTACTAGCAACTGCTGCTGTCAAGTCTGGGAAGAATGGGAGGGGGAGGTTTAAGAATCCCATCCGCTTAACGGTAAGGCGGTGTGGTTAGCGCAGTTGGTAAGATCTCTGCCTTCCAACCACAAGGTCCCAGGTTCAATTCCTCGGCTCTGCCGAAATTTGAACATTTGTGTGACCTTCTTTTCCGCCAAAGCTTACTCAGCTTTCCATCCTTACGAGGTCGGTAAATGAGTACCAGCTTCGGCTGGGAGCTAACCTGCGGTGGATTAGTGTCCCGTCCAGGGGGGGGGGTCAAGGACTCTCATTCGCTTAACACTACAGAAACCGGAGATAAGCTTTTAGCTTCCGCTTAACGGTACAGAAAACGGAGAACGTTTGTTTTTGGCGAATAACTTTACATAATAGACGGCATATTAGTTCACACTCAACAAAGATTTTTGACTATTTCTGGGATAACAACATGGACGCCCTATTGTCTCTCTTCAGACTGTGTGCGAGCGCGTTTGAGGGAGAAATGGAGATGGAAAATTGAAAGAGAAAGATGCATAATGAGGTTCTAAAGATGAGCAGAAGTAGAAAAAAACAGAGGTGTTAACAGAGAGAGACACAAAGGCACCACAAATGGCCGAACACTACAAACTTGAGTTAGGAACCAAGAGAAAGCGACGATATACTAACAGTAACACTGACCTGGAGGTTGGGTTGCCCAAGGACTGTAGCATGGAAATTTTGATCTGTTCTTCTCTTTAGATGACGAGAGCGAAGCATTTTTAATCTGGACTGGAGGAGTGCCGGACAAAGATGATTCGCTGTGACAATGTACTTCAGGTTCTAAAAGAAAGTTTAAAATTGGCTTGTAAGTGCAAAGTTCAAATTACAACTCAAAGTTGAAAAAATTATAATCATAGCTGTAACTAGTGTAGGGAACTGATGTTTCAAACGTAAGCCCTTCTTCAGCGCAAGTTAACAAAGAGCTATTGCTCCAACTGAATCTGGAACTGTGAACTGGAACTGAACCTGAATCTGAAACTGAATCTGGAACTGTGATAGGGCCTTGAGTATATTTTAAACTCAGCGTTTTACCTACTAACCAAGAACTTCAATCGTTTTTTAAACAATTCAACGTGCAAAAGTATGTACAACCGTAAGCCAACCCTCCCCCCCCCCCCTTCGATTTTTGTGTAATAAATACACACGGCAAAATATGGTTTTAAAAACTGGTTTTACTTTTGAGATTCACAGTGCCAACTTTATACTTCATAAGAGCTAGTTTATGCGCTTTCTTGTCAAGTTCTGAGTTCAGGACCTTGTAAAACTACTCTTGACCTGCATCTAAATATAGTCTTAAGTAAACTACGAATTGCATTTGAACGAGTGTATGAGAAACGTTTCGGTTTTAAACGGCTAAAAATAAGCCAACTACTCTTTATTGTATACGAAATGTATTAAAGCTGACTGAGAATTTAGAAAAGTGGTATTTTGACTTTCGGGGCTTGTTAAGTCCCCCTCTACGAGCCACCGAAATAATTAAGCCCCCCTTTACGAACCCCCTTAGGGGCTTATTAGAGTGTTTACGTAGTTCAGTAAAGCCAAAGTTGGGTACTACTGGGTTGAAAATTAACTTTCAGGCTAAGGAGCCTGTGGGCGACCATCCTCAAAATCGTAGGCGCCTAGGTGAAAAGGAAATAGCCTTAAACATTGCTTGGTTTTTGAGTTTTACTGTAGTTAGTCTATATCAAATAAAACAATACATGGATTTTTTTTCCAAGTCAAATAGGAGCCACGGCCTGCCTCTTTTCCAACAACTTTGAAATTCCCTCGATTTTTCAAGTTTTTCTGCTTCTTCCTTTTCCTGTTTCTTTTTCTTCGGTTCTGGCTCAAGTCTCTGTGCCTGGCCAGGAAAGAACTTTGAAATAATTTGTTGCTTTTCCTGTGCTGTCGCCATGATGGGTGAAGAATAGAAAAAGTACTAAAAGTACTAATGTTTGTTCGCACTCAAACACGTAGCTCCTATTTGACAGTCCGCTCGGCAATGTGGGAAAATTTTTTTCTTGATTACGTTAGCCAAAAACAAAATGGCGTCGTTGTCGGGCTTGACGAGGGAAGGGAAACTGCTCAATCGTGTTTAATCAGTGCTTACAGTTGAGCTGATTTCAAGTCGCCCAGGGCGACCGTACGCCCGTTAGTTTTCAACCCTGGTAGTACTAGATGGTGTGGCAAAGACCAGGGCGGATCCAGGTATGGTTTGGTCGAAACCCCTAAACTGAAATAGAGAGTGTTTAACACGTGGGGTTTCTGACAAAAAATTTTAGTAGACAAGTATCACTAACAAGTAGTATATATTATCATTTAGAAGAAACTATGAATTAATGGGAAAATATAACATTGGAGCAAACGAGTGTCTAAAATTATGTCTTAGTTTACAATCGTAACTTACCTGACAAACGAGTTTCCCGTGTCGTCAAGTATCACGCAAAGCAATGTAAAGAACCAAAGTCATTCTCTCAAACTCCCGCCCCAATCATTCATGAGCGATTTCTTAATATTTTCTATTGCATCTCCTAAAACTTGAAGGCGGCGTGGTTGGCGCAGTTGGTAAGATCTCTGCCTTCCAACCACAAGGTCCCAGGTTCGATTCCTCGGC
>JAOEHV020087525.1:0-15806 GCA_025447995.2 Isaurus tuberculatus
TTTTCGCAGTTAAGTCCTTGCATGAATTTTTTTTTTGACATTATCCTTGTGCATGCATTTTTTTTGGCAGTGACCACCCCCCTCCCACCAAGTCTAATGGTTCGCCCCTTATTTAGAATGCTAATCCTAGGAGAAAATTAAATTTTCTCCAGAAATTTGAGATTATGAGCCATTAAGTCCATGAAACCAAAGTAAGCTTTTTAATTGGCTGAAGTAACAAGTCAAACAAAATCAATTATTTTAAAAGCAAGGCTCAAATCCTGAATTTTGATCAGATTAATACCATTTTGTCTTAATAAATAAATATTTTGAAAAAAGACCTCTTAACCGCATGGGCTCCAAAATAAATAACCCCATCAACCTTCAACTTCAAGGGCTGCGGACGCGTAGTCCACTAGCTCGTACTTGAGGCCTAACTGTTACACCTAAAGACATATGCTAACGACATCAAAAAAGTATTACCCATTCCGAATCCCCACAAATCACATTTTGGGTACAACTTGTGTGTTGCTTGGTAAATTGGACAAACCCAGCCCTGAGTGCCTTTTACACATGAACCACGTTGACTTGAAGACGGCGATGAAAAAGTACTCAAGGTTTTTCTGGAATCCGAAGATCGGTTGCAATGCGGTTTTTCTCGGACCATAAGACCATAGTCCCCAAATCTGGGATTGTTGAAACTGTCGAGGAAGATGTTCGCCGACTTGACATCTCTAAAAATGACTCTGAAAAGACAAAAAATTTAATTAATTCCAATATAATGGCAATGTTTCTTTTACATCATTCAACTGTTTAAATCTTTAATCAACATGCGCATGAAACAAAATATCGGGCTTTCACCTTGTAACTACACAATGGTACTGTTTCTCCGATGACGCCGTAGACAACAAAGTCTCAGAAAATGTCATATTTATCATGTCAGTAGTCCATTGATGTTTTTAAGAAGGTTGTAAAGTAGACATTTTAGTAGGTAGCTAGATAGGTAGGTAAGTGATGAGCGGGTTGTAGGTAAGTTGATAGCTAGGTCGGTAAGTTGGTGTAATTAAAATGTTTTTATTTATGCAAACCTTACCCATTTTCATGGAGATATGTAAGTCCATCAGCACTGTTAGAGGTTATCCTAATCCGCTCCATGTAAGGCAACGGGGTTTCGCTTTTCACAACATGATCAAACAAGGACCCCTTTTTCATATATGGGCTGGCGATAAAGTCCTTTGTGCTGCCAAAACGTGTAAAGCCCTGTTAGAATCTAAATGTTTATTGCATTATCTAGCTAGCTAAGCTAGAAAAAGATAATTCCTTCGCGAGCTTAGTGGCCCATGGCGCTTGTGCTGATCTCCTGTTTCTGTAGTGTTAAGCGAACGAGAGTCTCTGACTGCCCCTGGACGGGACAATAATCCATCGCAGGTCACAAAAATGTTTAAACTTCAGCAGAGCCGGGGATCTAACTTGGGACCTTGTGGTTGAAAGGCAAAAATCTTATCCGAACTGCGCCAACCATGCCTGATAAAAACCATCACTTTTTAAAAGAATCTCCTTCGGCTCATAGAGATCTAAGGCAACGTTGTTAAATCTACAATGCCGCTAAGTTGGGTTAGTTGATTGAAAATGTGATTGTATCACGTACTTAGCGTGACCTGCATGTCTTAACGGCTATTAAAATTACACGTTTATTTTTTTTTCATAAGGAACTGGTCATTTTCATAAAGAACGCAAGATCAGATGAAGAAAATTTAAAAGAACTTCTGAGAAACCTTGAGGGTCAACTTTGATAAAGTTACTTAGTTTTTGAGATCATGAATTTTTAATTTTTAATTTTTCTTACTGTGAAAGAAATACTGAAAAGGCGTACTAAGAAATGCTCTTCTCATTCTAGTGGAAACTCCTAATTATCTCTTGTTAATTATCAATTAATAATAACCTTTTAAAGCTCATACAGTATTCTTGGGTTTCACGCAATCCCAAGAGACAAAAAAGACAATAGACATAGCGGCCATGTTGGAGTCTAAAACAAAGAAATAATCAAAATTATTTTGTTAATTTTCATCCAACATGGCCGCCATGACGTCAGGTGAAACCCAGCAATTTGTTTAAAAAAATCGTAAGGAACCCTATGAAAGGAACCTCGGCTGTCATGATCAATTCGAGTCAGTAAATATCTTGACTATTTTCGAATCTTCCTCGAAGCTTTAAATAAGGATTTAAGTCTCCCTGTTTCAGTTTCAGGTCGAGTTCTATCCCCTACTTTGTAAGTTTG
This sequence comes from Isaurus tuberculatus, assembly GCA_025447995.2. NCBI lineage: Eukaryota > Metazoa > Cnidaria > Anthozoa > Zoantharia > Zoanthidae > Isaurus > Isaurus tuberculatus. Next base: position 2,258 of record JAOEHV020087525.1, read on the forward strand.
AAATTCGTGGGAAGCGCCATTTTGTTTGTGTGACGTCATTCTTGCGCTGGGAGTTTTTCTAAGAAAGCGAGAAATTACTTTAAGAAATAACACAACACTTCTAAATTTTGTAACAGACATGTTTCGGCATTTACATATGCCTTCTTCAGTGTGGAGAAGTTAATCAAATAATGACAGTATTTAAGTACAGTAGTAACAATAGTAACAATGGTTAAAGAATTATAACAATAGCTGAATTACAAAGTTTTTCTTTCTCCCCAAAAATTCCTGGTTTCATTTTGTCTGTTGTTTCGACAGTATTCAGTACAAATTTAACTAAAACACAAACCTTGAATCACTCAGAACATGGTTTTCAGATACATGCCATATTGGCATTACAAATGGATGACGAAAGTTCTTCATCTTTTCTTGCTGCAAAGAGAAAAACGACCTTAATAAATATAAATATTTATTACACATAACACAAGAATTTGCGCTGGCCACATGGGCCTGTTCTAGGCTCAGAAAAGGATTTAGCTTTTTTATATCGTTATTCTCTTTCCTAAGTTTTGAAGCAGTGTCTTTGGTCATTTTGAGTAGCATTTGATTGAATGAATGTAATGGTTTTGAAATTATAAGAATTTTTAATAGAGCTTCGACTCTCGTAGGCTGCGTGGCTGCCGCAGCTGGTGAGATCTCTGCTTTTCAACAACAAGGTCCCTTCCCTGCTAGCAGGGTCTCTCTCGTGAGGATCCTGCAATGAAAATTGAGAGACTCTGCCGATCTAAGCATTGCAGGACCGTCACGAGAGAGACTCTGCTAGCAGGGAACAAGGTCCCAGGTTCGATTCCCGGATCTGACGAAATTCGAACATTTGTATTTCTTGTGTCGGATGCGATGGATTATTGTCCCGTCCAGGGCAGTCAGAGACTCTCATCCACTTAACACTACAGAAGCCCGAGATAAGGACCGGCTTCATAGTAGGGTAGATAGCTTCTAGTCTCGTACGTAAGCGCTCATCACGGGTCTGGTTTCATACACTGTACAAGTCATATATATAAAGTCGATAAATCAGTGTATCACAAATATTCACACAAGGAAGAAGTATAATGCTCACCAGAGCTTTATAACTAGACACTCCTAACCCTAACGGTTGAAAGCACTGCGGATCTACATATAAAACAACTCAACGATCAGATCCAGTTGAACAAGCTGCATATTTAATTAATATAGGGAGTAGCAATGAAACTTTGCTTTTATCAATTATAATCTGGAATTTATTGGTTTTTGTCGCTCTATAAATCGACTAAAGTTTTGCATTGGCGGTCTATCTTAGCCCCTTTGGAATAAACAATCCGATGAAGCTGTTGAAAAAACTAGCAAGGGTTAGCGCAAAAAATTGAACAAAAAGTTATCAAACAAATACATTTTGTGAACTTAAAAGTACATACCTCCAGTATTTTACAGTCTTCATTTAGCACCTTCACAGCAACTTGTCTGTCGCCGTTTACACGATGAGAAACTAGAAACAGAAATGTTAAAAATTAACTGACCACAAGTAGTCTTTCAAAGTAATAGAAACAGGTTGATTTCTTGAGAGAATTTAGAAATTTAAAAGGAGGATAGCACAATAAATGTTTTTGTGGTTGAGGGAGTGGTTGTAATAACATGAATGCCGACAGAAAAAGTTTTTAGAGCGGTGTTTTCCCGAAACATTGTTTAGTTTTTGCGGATGTAGTACAAATGCAAGATATCGATACTAGTTAATTATATGTTTTATGAGGCCTCTGAATGTTAAGCTCGCCATCAGGGTCAAGCAGTTCGAATGTACATATATAGAATACAAATACTAATATTTATATTAATATTTACGATTAAAAAGAAAACCTTTCGAAAATGTAGAAAGCTGTTTACATTGACATGGGCTGCTGAAAACAATTAAAAACTAATTAAATTTAAAAGCTGGAAGATACAATTTCGGCAAAGGAAATTCGATCTCGAATTCTAGGTTAAAATTTACGAATACAGAAGGTCTGCTAGAATCCGCGACCTCATGTGACTTAAACGGAATTCTCGAACCTCTCACACATCTATGTACAGTTCTTAAGATAGCGAATGACAACTGGATTCGTAATCAGGAAATGACGCTGGCGTAGACTTCATTGTTCGTGCTCGAGAGTTTATATGAGAGAGTTCTTAAAAAGTTCTGATAGTCGGTTCCCATGCCCCCATTTGTACCAAACACCAATGGTGTAAAAGTTCCCATTTCAACATCTGCCACTCTCTGATTGTATGTTATCTTCTTCTCGTTTTCTTGCTCTCTGAGGATCGTTGCGGTTGGCTTGCCCTGGTTGGACCAGGAGTTAACAAGTGCTACACGCACGTCAAAAAATGCTGTAACTCCTGGTGTCCAGAAACCTCCTGCCTTCATATCCAACCTCGCCTCTTGACTTGTAACAGTGGATTGGAAGTTGAAAACTTCATTGTCGAGTGGTTGCAGGAGTGGCTCTGTTTCAACATTTTTGCACACTTTACTGATGTGTGATGTCAGTAAGTCCCGGATAGTGTCGTGCCTTTGGGCTATAAAGCCTCCCTTCTTACATGACAGGGAATGGTTAACTGTAAAGGTCTCCCCGCAGGCACAGTGACCAGGGAGATTAGGCAGAGCCATGTTATAACGAAGGCATAGGGAGTCCCTGAACTCCTGCTTATTTAAAGCCAGTCCGTGCTCCTTGATTGGTGTAGCATTTAGCCACGAGCTGGCTCCCTTGTCCCTTGTCTGTTGAACCGCTTGGAGTAGATTAGACGATAGTGGATCATCAATCCTGTCTATTCTGAACTTTGTGGCGGCTTTCCTCTGAATGTTAATTTCGCGCTTTCGTTCCTTCAGTTGTTCTCGTGCTGGGATGGTGGAGCTTTGTGCAACAATAGAATCAACGTGTACAGCTGTTATTTCAAATGATGCTTTGAACTGCTCTGGGGCTTCACGTTTAAGATCAGGAATTCCGATCCCGCCTTTTGCAGATGAAAAGATGACAAGTTCCTTAAGTTCTCCATGGAGGGGCTCAGCTAGTCCAAAAAATGAAGGAAGAAAGGAATCGTGTATCACTTCTTTGATTGGGTCCACATACTCCTCGAAAGATTCAATTGTGCGCAGATAATAAGTGAACATAGATTTGAATCTTTTGGTGAAGGCGATATAGGCGGCGTGCGGTTGGCTTCTGCTAATCTCCGCGAGAGACTCAATTTCTTTGAGCCACTTTTCGACCTTATCTTGACAATACTGGTCTTTAAAATCTTTAGTTCCAATAACCGCACTGAGGTGGCGCCTTCCGTCGAGCTTTATGTTCACTTCATCGTCAAACTCTCCCTTTGCGTTTTATACCTGTTCACTGGATTTGACGACCAACCAGCTTTTAGTTCCGTTTACGATGTATCCATATTTCTCCCTTCTGGGCATAAGCTCTTGTACCATTGATAGAGTGACTCTATGCTTCCTGCGCCCGCAGAGTCATCCGCCAGCCAGACTTGCTTGACTTGTGGTGTTGATGCCCGGAGACTATGGATCATATGAAACGTGATCATGGCATACCAGGGCATCGCTAACGGATCTCCTTGGGTTGTACCCTCTTGGGAATGGATCTCGCCCCCGCCACTAATAAACAGCTTAGAGGGGCTTCTATACGTATTGATGATATACAATGCGACTTCCTTACAAGTGATCCTTATATTATGCATAGCCACCGTCCTATTCATCTGATTGAACGCGTTGGTCGCATCAATTAATAAAACCCCATCCGTCCCTTTCTCGTCAAAAACCTGGCTCATTGCATGTATGGCTGCTTCTGCTTCGGTGCTGTGACCCGCAAAGACTTGCAAGGAGCCGGCTGCCTCCTTTATATCCTTCTTAAATATGGCCGCCTTGGTTTTGCCGATTATATGACGCAAAACCTCTCCCACTCCAATTGGCCTGATTCCAGGGTTCTTGTCCAGGGGTATCAGCCTACAAGCTGTGTAGCCTTCAAGTAGGGAATTGAGCAGGTTTCTCGTCAAAGTGGCGATCTCTTACCTCAGTGTCTTCTCCCTCTGCAGCAAAGTTCTTAGAGCAGAAAATTCCAAGGAAAAAGAAATGAAGGCGTTGGTATTTGAATCATGGAGAGAAGAAGCCAGTTTGGCAAATAATATAATATTGCTCAACTTAATTTATGTTTTCATTTTTCATTTCAATGAAACTTTTACATATATTTACAACTCTTTTCAATAATGTAGTCCGCAAATAATTGTGCAATTTCAATTAAAGGGCAAGAGTTTTTTGAAGACTAAGAGTGTATCAACAATATTATAATATATATTTGAGTCATATGAAAGTCATCAAAGACAAATATCAAAGACAAGGAAATTGTAAGAAAAATGCAACTTACACAAAGTTCAAAGAAATGCTGAAATCGATAATGATATTAGAAAAACACATGGAGTACACCTACTTTTTATTTCAATCTGTATTTTCTTTATAGCTTTTGTGAAAGTTTTGATTTTTAATTTTGATAAAATTGCAGAAATACTTACAAAAGTGTCTTCTTGGCGTAAGAGCTTTAGAAGCTCGGTGTGTATTGTTTGAATAATTTTTTGGATAATTCTTTTAGAGTTTGAGGTATTTTATTCCATGTCCTAGCACCAGAATAGGAAATGAAATTTTGCTTAATGAATGGGTTCTTGAATGTAAAATGTGGAAGTTCTGTGAAGTGAGAATATATAATCCAACAAATCTATAATAGGAGAAACAGATTTATGATGATTCAGCCAGCTAAAAGTGCAACTATACTCTATTTCAATTTGTGATTAAAGACTTGAGCGAAAACATTTTTGAATTTACTGAAATTAAATATTTTTTATGACATATTCAAAAGGCCAATTTTTTGCAAAACGTCGGCCATGTTTGTTCACGACCAATGACACTGGGAAATGGGTCTAAAGAGGACGCGCACGTGACATCATTCCCTGAATTAAAAAATTAGTTTTTGAAGAGTAAATTCTCTTTTGACTTTTATTGAGCTAGTCCTCTAGCAGTTATTGAAAAACGCGATCGTGAACCATCCTAACACTGTTTTAAAATGCGAATTAAAAATGAAGGATATAGCAAATTTCCAAAAATTTTGTACTATTCTATTCCACTAATACACAGATATCATAGAATAAAAACTGAAATAGGGGTTAGTTGCTCTTTAATTTAATTTGGACTGACCTTGTGTTCTGTACACAATTCCTTGTCCTCCAGATCCAATGATGTTTTCCTCTGAAAGTTCGGCAGTCACCTCTCCAAGATGTTTATTTTGCCATTTTAGTACAGCTGGTTTCAAATCTATGCTTTTCTCCTTAGCTCCAGGCAAACAACTACTATTTGCAGGCAAGGTTGCCGATGATCCAGATAATGAGCCATTGAAACCAGGCGGCAAATAATCTGGAGAATGGTCCAGTGATGCAGCTGGAACAACACAATCTATCGACCTTTCTGCCTGGCCAAAAGTTATATTTTGTTTGTCATTATTAATACAGCATTTTTGGAAGCTTGGTTGTGAGGCTGAGCTCGGGACTTTGGGGTTTTCTACCCTTTGAGCTTGTTTTGAATTAAACGTACTTTCAAAACTTGCTGACCTTAGTGGTGCAGTAGCTGCTGTTGTACGATGTCCAAAAGTACGATATGAAGACTCAACGCCATTCTCACCACTTTCTTCGTAAATGTTTTGATTTTTAGAATAGTTCCCTTGTGATGGTCTCTGAGGTCTGGAAGCTCGTTCATGACGATGCAGTCGTGTTTCAATAGAAAATTGAGGTGCAACATGTTGCCGGTTTAAAGTTGTATGTTCAGCCAGTTCATTGTCTTCTGGTGCTTTCTGATACATGTCGTTCCAAGTGTTAACTGTTTATGGTATAAATAAATCACAATGTAACATCAAAAATTGAAATTCAAGTTGGTTTATGTTTATATTTATGTCCTAACTATTCTTTGAATGGGCAGAATTTGTGGAACATAGGCAATAGATTAATAAAGGCCGAGGTTGACCTTCTTGCTTGATTTTATCAAACTAAATCAAACTAGCTAAACCAAATCCTTCTAAGAGCCTAGTGACCCATGGAGCCGGTGTTTATCTCCGGTTTCTGTAATGTTTATCGAATAAAAGCCTTTGACTCCCCCTGGACGGGACACTAATCCATCGCAGGTTAGTCCCCAGCCAAAGCTGGTACTCACTTACCGACCTCGTAAGGATGAAATGCTGAGTAATCCTTGAAGAACAAGACGGTCACACAAATGTTCAAACTTTGACAGAGAAGTTTTTGAATGCTGCATGGCCAAGGCCATTTTTGATAGTCCTTTAACTTACTTGTTACGTACAATACGTAAGATAAAACGTATCGAGCAATCATTGTTTGGCGTATATTTTAAAGTTAAAATAAGATAAGGCGGTGTGGTTGGCGCAGTTGGTAAGATCTCTGCCTTCCAACCGCAAGGTCACAGCTGCGATTCCTCGGATCCATGGGCGGCGGAACTGGGGGAGGGGGGCACTTGCCCCCAATAATTTGGTTTGGGGGGCCAGGCTCCCCCCCCCCCCATCCAATAACTATCTGGCTAACAACAGCAACTTTTGAATAGAAATTTCTGAGGTATTTTTTGACTTATAAGGAAGGAAAGGGTGTGGGGTTGGGGTAATAACGAACTTTTACAATTTCCATTGTGCCCCCCCCCCCAAAAATTAATTTTTTGCTTCCGCCGCCCATGGTATCTGTCGAAAATTGAACATTTATGTGGCCTTCTTTTTCTCCAAAGCTTACTTAGCTTTCCATCCTTACGAGGTCGGTAAATGAGTACCGGCTTCGGCTGGGAGCTGCGATGGATTAGTGTCCCGTCCAGGGGGAGTCAAAGACTCACATCCGCTTAACAGTACAGAAACCAGAGATAAACGCAGGCCCCATGGGCCACTAGGCTCGTTAAAGGATTTAACTTAAAAATTTCTTTCCATAATTTCTTTTTTCAATCTGATGAGTTTCTTGGGGAAGCGGCATTGCTTTAATGGTTAGGGTGCTTGATTTTCAAGCCATTGTCTTTGGTTGAAATCAAGTATGCTTAAAAGAAGCCTACTCATACATTTTCAGTAAGGCCAGGGTTTAGTTGCAGTTTGTGTGGATGGTGTCCTCAATTTATCAGCTTATGCCCAATTAAACTAACAAAGTTTATATTAACTATGATACATTCTTGTTTCCAGTAAGTCAGAGGTCGATTGGTTGAGTCAAAAGTCATGTCTCGTTCTCTTCGAAATCTGGAAATTAATGTTTTTTTTAACATAAACCTACAGTATCAAACCATTTCAACTCTCTTACACGGACCTTTGAGGCTTTTTCTACAAGGAGGAAAGAGGGTGATTTGAAGCAAAGTCCTTGCGGCCTATAACTTCCCTTATTCAATCAATTACGATGATACTTGCAACAATAATAGGCAGTAGTTCCAAGAGAATTAGAGACACCTTATTGAAAAACAAGAGTGTTTTTACAATTTTTGCATGCAATTTTTTTCTTATGCTACATAAACTACTCTGAACTAAGCTAATTAGCAGAGCTTGAAGCAACCAGGCAAGCTTAAAAATAGTCAAACTACTGAACATTTTTTGTGATCTGATAGCAAAACTGGACGATCAAATAGAGGAAACTCTAAGGAAAATTTCGTTGGTAAAAGCGGAAAATTTCAATTCTAGATACTCAGTGTTCCTTAGCTACGTGGGATCAAATATTCCGCCTTTAGTTTACTGACTTGTTATCCATGGGCCTCCATGACTGTTGTTTTTAAATCAAAGGGCTCATTGAGGAAGAGGAAGGGGGGGGGGTAAATTTCTTTGTTTGTTAACACCTCTTTTGACTCTATTTAGGAGGCTAAGAGAGGGCAAAGACAAAGTACATTTCTTTTGTTCACTGCAGAAATTGGTGAAAATAATATTTTTCGGGATTCTCGGCTGTTTGTCAGTTTAATATCGCCTTACGTATGCCCTGGTGTTGATGTTTTCTACTGGAAGGTATGTTGTAAGCAAAATCTCTATTAACTCTGTTTACATTTACGAGTATATCAAATTGTAAACCTAAGAGTGTCCTTAACATAAGTTAGACAACTCAAATTTTGTTTCACACAAATGTAGCGAATTATGAAAATTCTTGTGGTGAACAAATCTCCATTACTCGCGGTTATATTTGAAAACATTTCACGCTATAAAATCTTCAAAATGTTAACGTTTAAGTAAATTTGGCTTCTATGATGAATTAGACGTCTAATTCGAATATCAGCAGGGGACCTTCGACTGAGCAAAAGCATAGAATATATATTTTATTTATAGTTGGAGATAGCGGCGAAGAGCTCGAGTTAACAGAGCCGTACAGTTTTGTTTCAGCTAAAGTTTAACTTGCAAGCTCTGAGGAATTGCAAAAGTTATAAGCATTTGAAGCAGATAAATTGTGCCTAATAAAGGTCAAACTTAGCCTTCGAATTTAGGGCATCAAACATTGTCAGACTACATGATATTAGTTAAACCCAATAAAACGAATGACCTCATACCTGAAGCAAGACAAATGAAGCGCTGGGAAATCAGACTTTACCATTACTAACTTATTTAAGATAAAACTCCGTTAATACTTTGAGAATCACTGCAGTACCACGGCTCTGAAAGCAGTAGACGGTATCCTTTACACGGAAGTCAAGCGAAAGCGAAACTTAGATATTAAACTAATTAATTCCTGGAATTTTATGAACTGAATTTCACGGAGCTTAATTTCTTTGAACTGATTATGTTACACCAAGGCATTGAAAACATAAATTTCGTGGAAAAATGCGAGAAAGGAGAGGAGATGTAAATATCATGGAGAGATAAATTCAAAGTATAGATACATACAAAAAAAAACACAACAAAAACAATAAAATGTATTTGAACATCAAAACTCATTCAATTTTGCCTTTGAAACAGATAGGAACCAAAATGGCATCTACGTTTTCTGATCTGTTTTTTTCTTCCTTTCTTGCCTGTGCAATCGATATCTTTAATGCTTCGAGGTAGATTATTTAACTTCAACTACGTCGCAACAGCAGTTTTAAACATGGTACTGAATAAAAAAAGTTGTTGTTGTTATCGGCTTATGACAAATCAAGCGTCTACCATGTAAGCACGATGACCAACTTACGGTATACAGAAGCTCGATAAGATTCACTAACTGTCAACAAACCAACTTAAAAACTTTTTCTGAATTATTTTTAGAATAAGCGATTCAGTAAGCTCTGATTTTAACTTTTTAATCATCGCCGTAAGTACAGAAGGAAGCTGATATTTTGAGCCCTTCGACACAGCAACTTCGCTCAAAACGTCAACTTCCTACTCAACTTATTGGGACGATTAAACATTATATCCTTAGGGGTAATTGAATCACAAGCTTCAAAATTTAAAATGTCAGACATGTTCGAATAACGGTCTAGCTGCCGTTTGATTAGGTATTATACAAGAGATTACGTTGCTGTGTAATAGATAATAACAATAATACTAACTTGCCAAACAGGTCCCACCCTACTCCTACTTCATACTAGTCTATCTAAACTTACCTTGTTTTCATGTATGCGCCTCTTGGGGATCAACTATAAAGCAACTTTTTATCACTGGGTCACGGAATACAATGAAGCCCTCAGAATACCTCAGAATAAACAAAGTGAAACCTATGTGCAACGAGTCAAATAATCTTTCTTGCAAGATCGCTGAGGCAAAACACAGTTTTACTGTTTTTGATTGTCCGTGATATTTTTCTAGCTCCACATGCCAAAGCAAGTTAAGTTATTAAATTCTAAAAGTTGCAGTAGAAATATATATTAATTCTAATTCCAAGTGTTTTTTTTTTAATTATTACACTCCGTTCTGTAAACTTCTGTTTGTTCTAATATCTCCCAGAGCTCGCGTAGGCCTAAGTTCTAGTTCGCTTGCTATTTTCCCGTATTTCCGCCTTGAAGTGTTAACCAGTTGTGTGTTGAAAGTTGTTGCCACAAAATTACAAAGGAGTCTAGGCAGCTAAAAGGTAAGACTAAACAGTACTGCTAAGTCGCTTGAAGATGGCTAATAAGAGAAAACTCTCAGCTCTACAACCTGAGATCAAATCCTTGGTTCGCTTTTGAACTGAGGCCGAGGTTCTTGGTCAAACTCGAAAGTGAAACTGCTGTGTGTTTTGAAACTTGCAAGACTAACCCAAAGAATGGTTCTTTATGTTTAAGTAACTGTTTCAAGGGAATTTTTATTTGTGTATATTAATCGGTATAGGACTATGGCCAGATAATCGCTTAAACGTTTTTTTGATTGTGTTCTTTGCGGAATAAAATGTTTCAATTACTATATTGATTAATGTTAGTTAGGCCAGACCAAATTAATGCGTTGGGGCACGGATCCGAGCGACCCTCATTCCCCCCAAATGCAATTAAAAAAAAAACAAACAAGTGTGATCGTTCAACTTTAATTTCAGTTTTTGGTTGTTCAGCTTGTCGATTTCTGTTTCACAATGCAATTGAAATCGTTTAAATTAAATAGAAGGAGTATCTTTGTACAAATGGCCGTTTGTCGGTAACGTTATTGTTTTTTTTTTCCTTTTTGAAAGAGTAATTATTTCTTTCTTTATAAAAGAAAACAGTCATCGTGCCAGTGTGTCGACTGTATGCATCATTTGATGTTTTTAAATCTGGTTTCGTAGAAATTATCAGCCTTCTATTTCTAATATGTCTCTTACTTTATAAAATAGGGACTGATCAAGGGGACTGATAAATTTTTGTGTAAGCATGCGTGACACGGATCAGATTTATGTAAATTACATATACATTTTTTTTATCTTCATTTTTTTTCCGACCGACCGACCCGAATTATTTTGAAAAAAATCCGTTCCCCAACAAATCAATTTGGTTTGGCCTTAGTTTAGTGATTTTATTGGAGTTCCAAGGACTTTTGGAAAAAGTGGAGGAGGAACTTTCAATTGGTTATTATTTACATTTTATTACGGATATCACTGTACCAGATATTGGAATTTCCGATCATTTGCCAGTTTTTCTATGCCGAAAACATGTGAAATTGAATCTTGAAGCAGGTCATAAACAAATTACTTATTCCGATTTCAAGAATATAAATGCAATATGCTTTGCTCTCTGGCTTCAATGATTCTCCCTGGGGCTTTTGTTTTTGACGATGTTGACGATACTCTAGATGCACTTGAATTGATTTTGAGTGAGGCAATAAGAAACCCATTTCAAAAAAGCAAAAGCGCGTAAAGAAAACAAAACAACCGGATTGGATAAACGAAAATATTGTGAGTACAATAAAAAAGCGTGATCAGGAATTAAAGACAACTCGTAAGACAAATTCACCGGTTGACTGGTCAAATTACAAGCGCATGAAGTGCCATGTGACAAACTTGATTAGAAAATCAAAGCGCCCGTATTTTCAACGGTCTTTTGAGGAAAACAAAGGAAACCCCAAAGGGATATGGAAAGCACTGAAATCTCTGACAAAGTCTCAGAAGTCAACAAAAATAAATGAGCTAAAAATAGAAGATGGTAGTCTCGAAACGGACACTCATGCAATGGCGAACACATTAAATAGATTTTTTGCCCAAAATCTTAATAGTGACCTTGACAAAAATTCAGCCAATCCCTTTGATTCTTCAAAGCTTCGGGAGTTTGTTTCCTCGAACATCGGAGACTTTGTTATCCACCTATCAATTTTAAGCCCCAGGGTAGGGGGGCCGGGCATACCCAGGGGATTTGACAAAACACCCTTTCCAGTGGGTGGGGAATTATTAGTAATTTGACAAAACACTTTGCCTCGGGGTGGGGAAGGTTGCCTTTTGGAATAAACCATTATACAAAGCGTGGGACCCCTCAAGAAGAAAGAAGAAAGCTGTTTTGGTGAGAACTTATGACGAGTTTGTTGAAGGAGGTGAGTTGTTTACCTCATTTTATAGAATTGAATGCGATGGCTGTAAATCCTGGCACCATCAGTATTGTGTTGGATTAGATATTCCCTCTGATGACAGCAATTGGAGGTGCCCCCTATGCTTTGCAGAAGACTTGATGTAGTGGTATGGGTTCCAGTAGTTAATAAATAATAAAATATGCCATGATAATGTGACACTGAAATTCATGTTTACTTTGCGATATAAATTAATGTTCTTCAAATCCTCCTCCCCCAAAGAAATTCAGGGGATATTTGACTCAAAATTTGGGCCTCTGGCAGGGGAATTTGACATTTAAACAGGGTAAAAAGTCAAATCCCCCTGGGTATGCCCGGCCCCCCTACCCTGGGGCTTAACATTGACAGGTGCATTACTCAGTTCAATATCCCTCACATTACAGTGCGGAAGACCCAGAAATTGATCGAAAAGTTGTCATCTTCAAAGGCAACGGGAGCTGACGATTTAAGTGTGAGAATTTTAGTTAGTTTCACCCGTTTTTGTTCAACCTATAACACGACTAATCAACTTGTCAATACAAAAGAGCCGCTTTCCGTGTAAATGGAAATTAGCACGTGTCACGCCTCCTTTAAAGATGGCGCTCATAACATCCGTGACAATTTTAGACCGATTTCGGTGCTCTCTGTACTGTCAAAAGTTTTAGAAAAGCATGTTGCTGCCTCTTACATGGACCTGTATAAATTGCAGTCGGCTTTTCGGGCGGGATATTCTACCGACACTGCCCTCATTAATTTGACAGATCAAATCCTCTTCGAACTAGATCAAGACAAGATTTCTGGAATGGTTTTTGTAGATTTCAAAAAGGCGTTTGACGTTGTAGATCACAAGCTGCTTTTAACTAAATTGCATCTCTATAGAATGAGCGATTCTTCACTATCATGGTTTGAATCGTATCTTACTGATCGCCAGCAGTATGTCAGTATCGACGGTCAAAGATTGAACTCTTTAATTGTTACGCAAGGTGTTCCTCAAGGCAGTGTATTAGGTCCAGTACTGTTTTTGCTATTTGTCAATGATATTCCACTTCATCTCTCAAATTCAACCGTTGACATTTATGCTGACGACACTACTTAACTACAAGTGCGCATTTCTCTAAATTACGTCCGATGACAGAGCATTTAAATTGCGACCTTGATGCGGTGCAAAGATGGGCGTCCAGCAATAAAATATTTATCAACCAAAAGAAAACAAAGTCACTGTTGGCCTATGGAAAGCAAATTCCTGCAAAGCTTGATGTGAACAACCCTCTGCGACACTCAAATTTAAACTTAGTGTGTCCAAAGTATAAAAGAAAAACTGAAGGAGAACGGACTTTTACTGTAAGAACCTTTAGAGGATCAAAATGCTACCATGCTTCTTAAACTCTAAAGTGTTTGTTTTTTTTATATTCGCGATTTATTTTAAGTTTTACTTTTCTTTATATTTTTATCTAAATTTTTAAATAATTGTATCATAGCTTTAGTATAGAGTGTTTAAAAATTTTTAAAATCTGATCTGTTTTAAAAACTAAATACAAATTTTCGACCAAATCTACGGTCTTCATCAGGTA
>JAOEHV020087739.1:0-15800 GCA_025447995.2 Isaurus tuberculatus
TACCATACCATACCATACCATACCATACCATACCATACCATACCATACCATACCATACCATACCATACCATACCACAGTACACCATACCATATCATACAATTTGATACAATGCAACAGAACATAATACAATACAATTCAATACATGACAACACAAGACAACACAAGGAAAAACAAAACAACACAACACAACTTAACGAATTATATCGTTATTTAGTGTTATAACATAACGAAACTTTATATAATATATTAAACCTTTCTACTAAGAAAAATCTAATAGACCTTTCTTTCATATTTTTTTTCATGCCGAGCTGCGTTTAGCGAAATTTTAAGAATAGTGCGAAAAAATTAGCCGAGGATTTATCAAAATTGGTTGATTGTGCGCTGAAAATAAATTAAAACATGTTAGATTTCGATTTGAAATTAATTACAATATTAATTACTTAGTCTAAGTAATATATTTTCTCTTTTTGAAAATTTCAAACTGTTTTATTTGGTTAATATTAAGATGCGAGGTCACATCCATTAAGTTAATTACAATCATTAAACATCAGAATACACAGAAACAGATTTTTTTTTTTTTTTTTTTTTTTATTTTTATTAAAGCTTGTCTAAAACTGCTTTAAGAACCGTTTTGAACGAGATATTTCATCGTGAAAGGAAAAAGAACAGCTGCAACTTGCTTTAATAGAACCATTTCTTTAGTAGCAGTTTGATAAATTTATAAGTTTTACACCGTATAAAAATGAAAAATGCTGACGTTTCGGACTGTAGTCCTTCGTCGGAGTGAAGTGAAGTAAAACAGTGATTCTGTTTTTGTTTCAAGTTTTTTCTTATTCTGTTTTCAGTTATATCCGCTTCAAGATTGTTAGTGAGTTTGTTTTTATAAGAAGATTATTGTGTGCACAATATACTTTTAACCTAAATCCTGCAGAAAATTGAAAACTGGGCTTTGAAATGACAAACGCTCTTCATATTTAAAGAGTTAAAATGACTTCTTTTTTTAGTTCTTCGGCGCATGTGTCAGGTCATATATAAATCACAATGTTGTCGTATGTGAAAAGAATATCGTTAAATTTGGAGTTAGAAGGCGTTGCCCTAAACTTAAGATTGAAGTTGAACCGTTTAGTGAGAAAAAAGATCTAAAGCTTTTCATCGATATAGCAGAGCATTTGTGAATTCCAAAAACATTCCTTTGATGTCATTAGAAGATAGTTCAGTCTTATTAACTTAAAACAATGCTGACCTCGCAAGTTTTGTTCGTAGTTTAATTTGTAGGCGTAACTTTGTAGCTAAACTTGATTGGAAAAAATTATGAAAATCGAAATTACGTACAGTTGCAGACAAGCTTCTGCCCTTTGAAGCCTTTTTAATATAATGTCAAGTGTTTTAAATTTACCATCCGCTGCCGTTTCATGAAGTACGTTTCTCTGTGCCGTGAAAAAGAAAGATGGGGGTAAAAATCATGTAAAATTGCGGCGGCAAATGATTTTTAAACAAAGGAAATAATGAATATGCTAGTTTTTCATTAACATGTAATAAAAACGCAAGGGGCTTTCTAAGTAATTGTAAATGAATTTCTAGGATAGCCGATGGCACTTTCAAACGCTTTTTATTACGTTATTGCTCGCAACCGATGATATGATTATGATACTGAAAATCTAACAGTAGAAAGTTCATGCTAGCTCACGCAAGAACTATAATAAGATCAAGTTATTTTCAAGAATACAAGTTTACAAATGTAAAGTTTTAATAAGAACACTGTTCGGCAACTTGAATTCATATCAAGCTATTGAACTAGTTTTCTATGACCTACAATTAAACTCTTCTGCGGTGACGAGTTCATTAGACTGTGTGTTTTTGATATTAATATCCGTTTTGACAGCAGTGTAATCTCACGGTTTCACGGTTGAGTTGGGATTACAATACTGCCATAATTTCATCAAAAATTCACCAAATTATATTGAAATGATGTGTACCTTTCTAATGATAATCAGCTGTGGGTAGCGGAGCGGCTGCTGCCTTTCAGGCATGAATGCTTTTAATTAAATTATGCGACTACGTGCAAATATTAAATCACTTGCGTAGTTGGGAAATATATCTACGTATTGCATGGTCAATACCATGGTTTTTAGAGCCGAGTACTCTGTTTACATTGATCATTAGATCTTGGTTAATCCCACAGACGTCGTCCATAGAAGTCAAACAAGTCAATCAATAGAGGGAGGAAATAAGGCTAAGAGGTCAGCTTTTAAGTGAACTCCGCTTGTGAAGTGTGTGCCATTACGTCCGTCAAGAGAGGCCAGCTGTCCGTACAAGACTAGCAACTGATCCGCCTTTAGTTTATGTTAATGAGAAGAGTGTATAAACACCTTCACTATTGTCTATAGACGGCATATAAGAAGTATAAACAGCCTCATTAAACCCGGCAGAGTTTCGTTTGTAGAACTCGTGGTTCGTCAATCAAGAGTTTGAGACTAAGTGGTTAAAATGATGAGTGGGGCTCTCCAGGTGATACAATGAAATTCCAGAAAAACTATTTGCTTAGGAAATGCACTTCTCCTATTTCCTCTGACGGCCTAGAATTGTTTGCAGTGTAAATTGGGTTTCAATTTCATCACTCTAATTACATCGTGTAAAGAATCATTACCAGAAGCCGTTCGGATAGACTTCACTTAAAAGATGTGAAAGATATCTTCTTAGCACTCCTTATTTCCCAGAGCAATTATTAGAGATTTGAATAGGAAGGTGCTCTCGTTCGAATTCAAGTGAAAAGGCGATTAACATTCCAAGAACCCATTTTGAACTAAACTGTCTAAAGCCCTTTCAAGGCCAGCATATTGTCCTATGATGGAGAATAATAATTCTATTGGAAACTTTAGTGTTACAACAGACATAGGTGCGACAATGGAACCATTTGGCCTAAGAGTGTTCCGTCTTGCATTATACACCATGATTTTTCTAATTGCGACAATTGGAAACTCTTTGGTGATTTTCGTCGTTTACAAGACTCAGGAACTCAGAACAGGTTGGTGACCAAAATGAAAAATATAGAATTTCTTTAAACACATTTATTTTTGCTAGCAACATGTTTTGTGCATCTAATCATTCAACAACTTCAATAAGTCAATTAATAGTTGTGTTAAAAGTGGCTACTACAACAGGGGACAAATTTCAGAAATCATGACACTAATGAAATCCTGAAATTTTTGTTGTTTTTTTAAGTTTTTCTCTCTTGCTGTTTGTTGCGAATATTAAACCTCAAAATAAGACGTCCTGTGGATTGGAAATTTGGTGATATTACTTGTATGACATCCAAAGATTTTTAAAATAACATTCTAAAAACTTTCTAGAGGAAATGTAAAATGTTTATAGAGTCAATGGCGCATTAGGAAAGACAGTTTTTATGAAAAACAGACCTGTGTTTTTCTTAAACAGCTTGCTTTATTAACAACAACACTAAAGTTTACTAGTGTATCGGCAATCGCCTCAAGTGTTTGTAAAGGCTGACGACAAACGGCTTACGTAAATTAAGGGTGTCTTTTCGTTCTGGAATCGTTTTGTGTTGAGAAGCAAACGGCAATTTTATTAGTCATTTTAAGTTGAATATCACAAATGAAAAAGCGATATTGTTCTCAATTGTTGGTTGTTGATGAGCATTGGTTTAATTTGTTTATTAATCGCTTGAGGCAAATGAAACGAAGCAGCAAAAACTTTTGTTTGTGTTGTGAAGTGAATGTAATTAAGTCTACGATCAACAGCAGAATAAGTCTTACAAACAGAGGTGATGTACTTAAACAATTGAACTGCACTGAATATGTATGATTCGGCTTTAAACTGTAAGAACAAAAACAAACGAAGCACAAAGGGATTTTTAATTCACCTTGTTCGTGTCGATCTCTTCACGACAAGAACTTTCAATTCTTACGCCATTCATTAAAATGAGATTTCAGTCAGACGTCTTGGAAGATGAAATACTTTCTGTCTTCTAAACAGCTTAAAATTAAACTAAAACAATCTTGCAAACTATTTCATTTTGCAACTTTAACCTTAGACCAGAGAAATCCTTTTAGTACATCCGATAAATTACCGGTTCATGGCATGCTTCACAGTTCAACACGGCGGGAATTGAGATAAACTTGTAGCAGCTTTGCGAAATGACACTAATTACTCCCAGAAGTTGTCGTGTTCTTTAACACTCTAAATTTGGCGTAATCTGTTAACCAGAGCAATGACAAAGCTCAACTAATCGTTCACGAAACAATTTAGTTTTGATTTTAGTCTTTTACCTTAAGAAAAACGAGTTTTGTTGACTCTGAAGTTGGAAAGAAGTTTGGAAAAAAGTAGGTACAACAAAACGCTTCTGTCATTACACTGGAATAATAACTGGCTTCCTACCGACTTAATGGTTGTTTATCTTTTATTAATTTCTGTCACTCACAACTGATTTAATCAATGCTGTTAAACAATTCGTTCTCAACAAACAACAAAGAAAGAATAGATCAAGTTTAAAACGTCTCGACGTTTGTGGCCGCGCGATTCCAGCCACAAGCCGGCAGTTTCAGGAAAAAGAAAAATCTTAATTACTCACTGCTCTCCAAATATCGTTAGCAGATCTACGGCAAAAGCTTATGATCTTGATCTCAAGTAGCTCTCTGCTATTTAAAACCTATACAACGTTTGGACCATATCCCATCATCCATAACTCTCTACTACATAGTCACGATAAAAGTACTTTGCTCAAGACATTTGCAGTTTTTCAGTGTTAAGTCAAAAAGCATATGTTTCTTTCTTGTTTCCTTGTACGTGCAGCAATGATCTAATGAGGAACAATTGTGGTAACAAGAAAACAAAAAATGTTACTGAGTAAAATAATCGTGCTCAAATACCTTCACATATTACACCTTAAGCTGGTCATGGCACGCATACCAATTCAATGAATATATTTCTATCAAATGTACTTAGGTACTCGATTGATCTCGATTACTTTCTAATTGTATTAATACAGTCGTTAGCAAAATACTTGCTTCATGTGAACGACTTTTCATACATTTCGAAATGCCCTTTTATTAAAGTTATTAGTTATTTGTATGAAAAAATAAAGTTAGTAGTTTGTTCTAAGTTTTGTAATGAATTAAAGTTTAGAAACTTATAACAAAAATGTGACAACCTTCACGCAAAAGGATTCTGCCTACAACTACGACGATGACATAAAAAACCCATTTAAGGAATTCATTTTCCTTTGACATAAGAACCATTCACGGAGATCTATAATCTTTGTCAAAGAAACATATGAAAAGCCGTTTCTTGCATTGATTTGAGAAAATTGTGATTATAATGCTGTCTAGAATATTAGAGATACAGATAGAACTGGGCTAATTTCTCACTTTTTCTTTCACGGACTGCACACTTAAAAACATGATTGATCATTAGTGTGGCTTAATTTCTTGACGGAAACAATAATAGCCTTGTACAAGATAGAGCCTTAAAAATACGATAGAGACAAAAACCAGACCGTCCTTACAAGTGAAAAAACAGGTTGCTTTATTACTCGGTATTCAAAATATTGCCTCTTGTATAACAGCTACATTAAAGGCAGATAAATTATAAACATTTTAAAAAAGTTATCGAATTAGCTTTTTGGCCCTTATATTAGATTCACGCAGAGTATTCATGCAGGAATTATTATCCTCTGCACAGACATATCTCGTATCATCACTTGATTTCTTGACTCATTCCATTCCGAAAGCGTGTCCAATTACTTTGGTCAATCTACATCTGCCACCTCGTTAAGAATGTAGTAATGGTCTCATACTCATACACTTTGAAATTGTAGTCGCTTATTAGCAATTCGGGACGAACGGACGACGAATCGATCCGCATAAATTTCGATGCGCTTAGACGATTCGTTTGTGATCGATTCGTTTATTTTTGGTTGATTCATAAATAACACAAAAGTGTGTAACTATATTTGCGACTGAGTTTGAGTTGCTGGTTATGAACTCGATCTCAATAAAATTAACTACGATAGAGAAACACTAAAACATTCGGGCCTCGACAAGGTTCGAATTGGTGACCTCTGAAATACCATTGCAGCGGCAAGATAATTTAATTGGATCCATCATTAACTTTTAAAGGTTTACAACGTTTGCTAATTTTATTTAGTTTGTGGCTCAGTTCTGATCAATGACGAGGTCTTCGCATACATCTTTTTTTTATAAGAACGTCCAATTTTTGGGCCTAAGCTGAACTTTCTCAAATATTTTCTGGGTTTCAGCCTCAAATGTGATTAAAATGTTCTTTAATATAATGCTAGTATTATTGCTTATATATCATTTTTAAATTGGGACATGAAAACACTTTGCTCTGCTCATCATGCGTTGCCCTTAGAATCCAGTTTTTTATTTAACTATGATTTGTTTCGCTCGATACTAGAATTGTTAAAATTCTTTGTGCTAAATGGTACCGTGCAGAGTATGTGAAACAGAAGAGTGTTCAACCGCTATAACTGTACATTCAAAATAATGATCATCAAACTACATTAGCCAAGTCGCAAATTATTTCTATGATCAATCTTGTTTTGTGCAATATCCAAAAAAATGTTCTTCATCTCTCCTCGGCCTCAGGTATGTTCTTAGCGTGTTCTTAAATTTTGGGCAATTTTCAGCCTGACGTTCTTATAAAAAAGGTTCTTACAAAAACAAAAGATTTTAAATGATGGCGAAAGAAAATCCGGAAATTTTTCAAGCTTCAATGGTGTTTGAACCCACAACCTCTGCGATGATACCAATACTGCAAAACCGCATTGGTTTTGAACCCAGACCAACTCAGTGAAAGGTGTACAACGATTACTGTAATCGTGTTTGTATATCATGCTTTTTGGCAATGGCTTTGCAAAAGGACCTCAAACACAATAAGCGAACGCTATACTCTTGTAATTTGTTCAGTTTGATTAACTGTAGTTTGAATTGTCGTTGCAGTTACGGGTTACTTGATCGTAAACCTTGCGGTAGCAGATTTCGGTGTCGGTTTGGTGTGTATTCCTTTCACACTGGTCTATTTTGAGCTCAAATACGTGTGGATATTTGGCAATGTCATGTGCAAGGTCGTTCCATTTATGCAGGCACTCTTCCTAATGGGCTCAGTGGCAACTATGATAGCCATTTCAGTGGGTAAGTCTAAATACATGCATTCCAGGGCCGTAGGCTGGGGTGATTCGGGGGACGGGGGGACAGGGAACTCGGACGAACTCCCACACTGCCAGAAAAGGTCCGCTTAAATAAGCCAGTCTATACAGATTTAAAAATTTACCTATATCAACTGTAACAACTAAAACTGCGTATATTTTCAAATACTTTTCTTTTTTTATGCTTTTGAAACAAACACGAGTGTCGTAGGCCAATGGGAATAGAGGTGAAATGATAAAACTCCTGCGCCTTAGTAAAGGGAGGGAAGTTGCAAAAAACGTTTCTTGTCGACTTGAGATTACTAAGGTAACGATTAATACAACTAGTAAAAGCTATTTGGTCCGTTTAAAGATAAAAAGAACCGTCCCGTATCAAAACCAGCCTACGAACCCGCATTCATTCATATCCTTATTGAACAATACACGTATTACCCTTCACAGCATTTTCACTTGCATTCGGCTATCCACCCAACACAAATTTTCACTTTTGAAAAAAATGCATTGCTGGCCACAAATGATAGGAATAGTCATAACCCTGACGGTTAGAAGCATAACGATGGAGCCATCTCGTCGCCAAAGCAACTCGTCAATCGACCGTTTGTATAATAAATACAAGTCAGGTAGTACATACGTACTAGTATCAAACTTGAAGCCACTAATATGGGCACTAGGCCACGTTGGTAGCGGGTATTACCCCTAAATCTACCATGAATAAAAGTGAGCCTGATTGTTAGGAGCCATGGACAGCTGTTTTGGCCTTTTTGGGCCTCACCAGCATGGCATAGCTAACAATCAGGCTCAGATTCCCACACGCCATGCTGGTGAGGCCTTAATTGATGGAACCTTAAGTCGCTCCTGGGAAAATGAAGCAACTCTGTTGGAACTAGACTAGCACTTCATTGTTAGCAGTGCAAGAGACGGAAAAGGATTGAAGGAACTTGAACTAAACTCTTAAATACAGAACGGTGTACGAATAGAGGATGTAAGAGTAAGGAGTGACAAAGCCAGAACTGCTTTTAAGATGCAGCAGCGCATCTAGAAAATCAGAAGGAATGGGTAAAGACTAACGTCACCAGACAAACTGTTCAATGGAACCTATCCGGCCTATAAAGACGTGGAATGCATAGGAATATCTTGCGTTGTTCTTGAGGGATTGTTGTAAATCAGGAGGAACCTTGAGACCGGTTTTCCATGGTTCCAGGGGAAAGAGACAGAAAAAAATGGAGGGAACTTGTTCATGGCTTAAGTCCCCAAGGCGCGGGAACAAAGCTCCTTTTAAAACCTTTTCAGCCCAAGCCAATTTATCAGCATCTATCTTCTCCTTACAATAGTTATTTTGTTAGGAGAAATAAAATAAGGAGCTGATTGCACACAGCAGTCTCTCCAAGATGAATTACATATTTCTCCCAACTTGTCTAGAAGGAAAGTATGGAGCCCGATTAAGAGAATTTAGCAACACATCACATGTCGTGTTTGGGGCTGAAAGGGTTAAGCCAAGAAAGTCAACAAGTCATATTGATTTCTTACCTGTTGTAATTTATCTTTTGCAGATCGCCATCAATCTATTTGTAACCCATTTGATCCACGCGTGTCCATATCGCAGTGCAAGCTGATAATATTGCTAACATGGCTGGTTGCTATGATACTCGCACTACCCATGATACCAGTTAACAACCAAGTATTCTTAGCAGGCGCTGACCGCTGTTTTGAAGATTGGCCGGGAGATACACCTGAAGAAAAAGCAAAGTACGGTAATACTTATATGATTGGCTCGTTCCTGCTTACCTGGGCAATACCTCTGCCGGTTATTATTGCTTTGTATATCAAGATTGGACTTAAGCTGAAGGAAGCTATGAGAGATGCTGCTGACCGGCCCGGCTTTAAAGCTGCTCAAGCAACTAAAAGGATCATCAGAATGCTTCTTGCAGTTGTGATTTGTTACGCACTGTGCTTTCTTCCTCTAAATGCAATTAACTTTGTTATTTATATGGGAAAGATCGAGAACGAGTGAGTAATCTCATATTCTTACTTTATTTATTTCTGCAGACCCGTAGGGAACGTTTTATCAGGGGGAGGGGGAGGGGGTTTTATGAAGAATTTTAACACACTTTTCCAGCATTGAAATTGTTAGCTTTAAGGCACACTTCGCTATAGGTCATTTGAAAACTTATGTAGGCACAGCAGTTTTTAAATTAAATTAAATTTATGTTTCCGACTATGAAGATCAAATATTAATGAAAAATAAGTTGAAAACAAGTACAGAGCTATAGCAAGATCATGATTGGTCGAAGTTAATAAACAGAATTACGTGTTAAAGAGAGCTTAGCAAAGACTGATCAAACAACGTGAATGTTCTTGCGTACGGTATTTCGTTGTACTATCTCCGACGTTTGTAATTTTCGTCCATTATTCTTTCTCAACTCATAAAGGCTGTAAAAAAATACGTTGTCTATCAAACCTTATGAAAACTGGTATCGGCCAGTGGAAATATTGCACACAAAAGAGTATTCACGTTGTGTAATCAGTCTTTGCTAGTCTTTTTTGACACGTTGTTTTATCGAATACTACCTTGGGCGGTCAGGTTGGCCAAGTGGTTATCACCCACGCTTTCCACCACTACGGACCCGAGTTCGAATCCTGGGGTTCGCAGGTGAGCTAAGATTTGTCGATCTCAATCTGACTTCGAGGGCTTTTCTCCGGGATCCTCCGGTTTTCCTCCCTCCTTAGAATCGCCACGCCAAACTCTGTGCCGTTGGCCGCTTAAACATTAGCCTCTGGCTAAGGAAATTAGGCAACCACTCCCTGCGTATAAAGACGTTAAATAAATATTAATTTATTTATTAATTTATTTCTTGTTTATGACTGTCCAAAAGAAGATCCCCCTAGCCGATAAGGAATGGTTTCGAGCGCGGGAAACAGGTGTTTAATACGAAAACAGACCATAATAACGGCTTGGTTCAATTGGTAGTTGTTCGAAGGTTTTCACGAAAAGTCCTTTTCATACATACTCTACGTTTAGTTTAAGTCACTTTATTCTTTCTACTAGGCCAGCTTTACATAGACTTTACTGGAAAATGGTGCAAAGGAATTCTAGTAGTTAGTACATATAAAACTTAACTTTTCACAACTAACAAAACAGAAAAAAAAACAATTCTTTAACATCATCTTCAGTCTTCTTTCTTGACAATTCATTTTTATAACATCGTTATAATTGATGTATCACTAGAATGCATGTCTTCATGATGTTATTACAAATTATAAGATTCAATATTTGCCTTTAAAAGAGCCACCATTGCGCCATTTTCTAATAAGGTCATATGTTGTTTCTTGCTCTGCAGGATGACAAGACTCATTCAGTCATATTCGCAAGTTATAATGTATTTCAATAGTGCCTCTAATCCGATCCTCTACGCCTTCCTCGGAGACCAGTTCAGAGCGGGTTTCAGAAGAGCTTTGGGACTGCGGCGTGGAAAGGATCATTCACTTCAACATACTCTTATAACGACAGCTTAAGGTCATTGAGTTATTACATGTACGTTACTCTTTCAATTAAACGGCTTTCGTGCTTAATAAAAACGCTAGCTGCTTGGAGCAGATAGTTTTTGTTCGTACAATAATTATTGCTGCTCACTCGCTACCTGTGGTCCAACTGGCCGAGTAGGTTTAGGCACGAGTGTACAGCCAGTTCCAAACTCGATTTTGGACGAGCTAGCTGGCTAGCTGGCGAGTTATGGATGATTTTGTGAACACGTAGTACATTGTTCAGCGGTATCGTAAGACAGGGTTAAACCGCGTGACTGACCGCATGCTTTTGTGAAAACGTCGCTGAAGTCTCGCTGAAGTGGTTTTATAGTTGCAGGAGTGGTTTATCAGTTTTGGAGAACACTTTATCGCCTTTTGTATACTTTTTGCTATTCAATTATTTTTTACAGAGCATTCTAACAGGAATTAAAGCGTTCTCTGAATTGCGTTCCTCAATTTAGCTGTTGGGCTCGCAGCACTTCACTTTCTGTTAGAAACTCCTAGTCTTATGATATATCTAGAGAAATTTTTTGGAAGTGATACGTTTAACGAACGAACTACAAACTGGAAGTTTTAGGAACACACTTTACAGATATTTAGCAACTGCACCAACGTTTTGATTTCAACCTGAGCCAGTTTGTTAGCCATGCTGATGAGGTCTAAAAAGACCAAAACATCACTCAATTGATGCAAACAATCAGGCTCACCATTATTTATGGTAGATTTATGGGGCTGGGTAATCTCCGCTGGCTTTAGTGACCGTTTTATACAAATACCTTATAAGACTACTAATTTTAGCGTCAACTAAATTTAACAATTTTGTTTTGGGAAGATTTAGAAACAACTAATTTTAGCGATTTTAAGAGTTTTTATAGAGCACAATAACGTGAAAGTCAGCTAAAATTACATGCCCACGGAAACTTACAACAGCATTAAATTTGACACGACAAAATTAAAATTACGCCAAAAGTCTGATTTAAACGAAGCCAACACATCGGACGGAGAAGTAGAAGGAATTTAAACGATTTCAGTGTATCTTAAAATATATTAAATCCACAGTCTACTCCGAGTTCCAGTGTTATTGTTTTGTTTTGTTTTTTGAGAAGGCAACTAATTTTAGCGTATTGAGTATTAGCGATTTATTTTAAAATCGCTAAAATTAGTTGTTGCTAAAAATGGTAGCCTTAAGGTACTTGATACCAACACTCAAGTTCTATCTATACTTGGTGTTTTGCGTCTCTCATCGTTAAAATAGTCGTCAGGTTTTAATATATTACGTCACTGTTACGTCATTAGAAGCTGCTATAACGTGAGTGGTTGCTTTTTCTCTTCAGGTTAGCTTATCTGTTCCAGTCCTACTCACAGTTGATAATGTATGCGAACAGTGCATCCAACCCAATTCTTTACGCATTTTTGGGAGATCAGTTTAGAGCGGGATTTAAACGTGCCATTGGTTTACGATCGAGGTCTCCTGACCATCCTTCAATCTCAACTGGTCAAAGCTATTGTTAGAAAGGGCAAAAGCAGATTTGTCGACAATAGAAAAAATCTAGGCCAGTGAACAAGTATACAAGTACAGATTACAATGAAAGAAAGGAGAACTTGCTTCAACAAGCTACAAAAAATGAAAGATCTTCTCTTATTGAGTGAGGTATTAAGTTGTTACTCATAAAGTTTCAAATTAAAAGACGTAGTCTTCAAACTGGTTTAACAAGGTAATATTTAAAAAGTAAAACTAATTATATGATCGACTATGATATACTTTTGAAGGAAAGTTAAACTAGCTCAGGAAATGTATGTAGATATAACTGTAGATAAAAGAAAATCATCTGCTTGCAGAGAAGTATCGATAGGAAATAAAAGTCTTGACCACAAGTACTCTGTGTAGTACTGCTCTCGTTGTCCATTCCATTCTGCATTGCCATATGATGCGTGCAAAAGCGGCACTAAAACGTTTGACAATGCAAAATAAATGATAAGAAACAATTAGTAAAATTTATCCTTCAATTATTTTAAGTTATCTGAATACATTTTTATTCGCAGAAATTCAGCTTAACTAAATAAAGCTCGACACAACTTGCCGTTAATTTTCAGTGAAAGTTTTCAAAATCATTATACACAACTTAATGAGACAAGTAAAATTTGGATTTCAAGCTGTCTTAAGACTCATGAGCATTTGTAAATGATAAATTTTAAAATTACTTGGCTTAGTAAACTACAATGCAAAGGTCACTGATTTAAACCTGTGGATTTTCTTTGAAAATTGACCTGGAAATAAAATGGCCGCACACATTCACGCGATAAGCCCTCTGGGATGGATAACGAAAGCGGAATAACGCAAACAAGTTCGGTTACTAAGCCAGATATCGAACCTGAGCTACTCAATGTCGACAACCTGGATTAGGTAATTTGTTTCTGTTATTTTAAAAACAAATAATTCAAATTCCTTAAAGGAATAGTCTTTACATTTAGTTGTCAAAGTTCAAAATTTAATCTGGCCATTCCTTATTTGAAGTTTTCAAAATTTCCTAACTGCGGAACAACTTTCGATTACAAACGCTTGGCTTCACCACAGTAGCTTTATTACCCACTTAGTGGCTGCAGCTGCTAACACTCATGCACTTTTTAATGAGACACGAAAAGAAAAAAAGGAAATGGTCTCGTAAATCTTTTATCCTGTGAAAGTTGTAAGGCGTAATTATCATCCAAAACTACCGTACCGAATAAATTTCCATGTAGATATATACCGAAATGTAAGCTGGCTTTATGGTTTTTGAGGGGGGAATTTTGAAAATTTTAAATTCGACCAACAAAAATAACTAGAAAAAAATAGATAAGGCTCAAACACTTGAGATAGACGTCCTATTTTATTAGCAATAGTTTTCTTTATCCATAACTGACGGCAAGTTATTTTGAATGTCACCTCTAATTTTTAGTTCAGGGTTGTGCTTGTGGGATGTGGCTTAAATAACAAACACAAGTAAGGTAGTACATAATATGTACAAGTATCAAACTTGAAGCCACTAATATGGGCACTAAGGCCGCGTTGGTAGCGGGCATTACCCCTTAAATCTACCGTAAATAAAAATGAGCCTGATGTTAGCAGCCATGGAAAGTTGTTTCGGCCTTTTTGGGCCTCGTCAGCATGGCTTATAGTTCACTAAGTGAGGTAATAGTGAAATCTGTTCTAAAAGCTTTGCAGTAACTGCAAGAACTCCTAGATTAGTAACATGTTGTTCTACTTCATTCCATTTTTAGGCTCGGGCTCTATTTTTAATTTCATTCCAACAGTGATTTTGCCCAAACCGCGGCCTTCAAAAAAACTTCATTTTTAGAGCTACAGTATCTACCTGACTATAGAAAAAAACGACCCATGTATATATACTTAAGTAGATTTGAGGCATTGCTTCATTTTTCTGGCATCGCTGTTTGAATGACCTTGTGTTTTATCTAGGTGCAAAACTGGTGTAGAACCAAAATAATTTATACATTTAGTCAAGAGTTTTAAAGAAACCTACTTTATTAATAAGTTTAAAATTCTAAAGTTATTTTATTGTTGTAACTTGTAAGAATATTTTAAGGAATATATACGGAAAGGCAGTTCTGCCTAGAATAATACTGCAAAAGTTTTTAGCTACAAGTGGCTTTGAAACTTTATTGAAAAAATCAAAAAAAGAACGCTACAAAAATGGTGCAAAAAAAAAAGACAGAAAGATTTAGAAGCACTTCAATCCATCTTGTTCGGTATCCCAAATAAGGCCGACTTTTTTATTTCATAATCATCTGTCCTTGTTGTACCATCGGGATATAAGGCCTCTGCAACTGTTCTCCTGCACCTTCGATCCGATCCTGCGCCTTCTTCCTGACGACTGCCCAGGACAACCCCAGATCTTCCAACTCCTTTTCTGGTGTTCTACGGCATGTAGGCCTGGGGCGTCCTCTTTTGCGCTTGCCTTCGGGCGTCCAAAAAGCCCTGTCCTGCTGATGGATGTGCATGCTATCCTTTCAAAGAATGTATCCAATCGACTTTTTTATTTATGGTTTAGATTTTAGTCTGTAACAATATTGCTAGAAATTGTTTAGATTATTGTAGCCTTGTAGTTTTAACGCTGTAAAAATATTGTTGTATAAATTTCATTGGATTTGCTCATAAATTGGTTCCCCAAAAAATTCTTGTGTACGATATTCTCTTGGCACTAACTTGAACGCATGCGCTGTTTAGGTTACGAGGACAGATTTCTGGTTTATTGGCCCCTTTCTCATGCCCGCGAGTACAGCTAAAAGATGAAGACGTTATAGTTCAGAATATAAAGGGCTTCGATTGTCAGTGTAAATGCATTTACATCTAGTTATAGTTAAGAGTTACTTTATACATAAAACCATTCATATTGTTTATTTGTTATGTAATGCAAAGCATGTATGTTAGATCGATGAAAAACATTGAGTATGTTAGGTTTAAAATCATTTCGATACATCTATATCTTTTAAGTAAAATGTCGGCGAATAAACATTTAACGTTATAGAATACAACTTCAAGATAAACGAACCGAAACTATAATAAAGGAAAACCTGCACAGATTTAAAACTGCTTTGCAAATCTTTCCGTTGGAGGACCTTTTTTTAGTCTTGAAGAGCATAGGACAATGCATAATAACCCCGGCTTTATTTCTGGTAAAAAAAAATTGTAAAGTCCGATAAAAGCATCCCTACCTTTTCCCTCTTCTCCCTTTATCTGTCCTATTAAAAAAAACTTTCAAAAAACAATATTTAGGAGAGTCTGTTTTCAGTTCATTATAAACTCGAACAAGGTATAGATCGTAAAATAAATATTAAGAAGTAAGAGATACGGCGGTAATTTTTCTTCTTACAGTATAACAACTCTTAAAGTTTAGCGATAATAAAACTTGCTGCCATTGTTGTTGCTGTTGTTGTTGTTATTGCCTTTGTCCTACCTAGTCTTCCTTGTGAACTGGCTTTCCCAGGCGCGTACGCAGCTTTTCCCGCGGGGGGGGGGGGGGTGCACTTTAAGCTTGAGCAAACCTTAGGTTATCATGATCAGTCCTTAAAAAATGATAAAATTCCGATATCTGATAT
>JAOEHV020087848.1:0-12891 GCA_025447995.2 Isaurus tuberculatus
TTGACCCAACACCTCCAAAATGACCCAAAATCCGACCAAAACCATGGACTATTAAAACCCTTACCTTAAAAATCTGAGGAAAAAAAAGCTGACCCTACACCTCCAAAATAACTCAAAATCCAACCAAAACCATGGACTAAACGCTTACGTCAAAAATCCGACGAAAAAAAAACTTGACCCAACACTTCCAAATTGACCCAAAATCCGACCAAAACCATGGACTAACCCCTTACATCAAAAATCCGAGGAAAAAAAATTGGACCCAACACCTCCAAAATCCGACCAAAACCATGGAGTAACCCCTTACATCAAAAACCCGAGGAAAAAAAATAGTTGACCCAACACCTCCAAAAATTGGCCTAAGTGAACGTCTTTATTAAATCCCCTTTTATTTTTAAATACGTATACCTTTCACGACTCTATCTCGACCACATCTACAATAACAAGTGAAGAAATTTTAAAAACGAACACTAAAAAGATGTGCATTTACTTAGAGTTTAAAATTAAATTTTGTAATTTATAAAAGCCTCGGTAAAATTTTGCGTCCGCCATTGTGCAATACCGACGGACTTGGGCCGTCTGCCTCATGCTCACGTGTCGAAGGCCTGCCTCGTTTTAGTAAACCGTTTACCGCTCGTTCCCAGATCCCTGTTCACCGTTTTAGTAACATCCATCAGAAACTGTATACATATATCATGCTTTTAAACAATTGAAAAATTCCTGCCTATTCTGTCTATTGTCTAGTCACGCCTGTCTAAACAGTAAACATTGAAAACTTGTTCTGAATTAAAAAAAAATTAAAAACCATTACATTTGGGAGGTGGAGAGAATTGAGAAGTTGCTTACTTTTTAAAATTTTGCGTGGTCCGGAGTTAGTTCCACAGATTAGTCAGTGGACTAAACCCTTATTTCTTCTCTTTTTGAAACAGTTTTTGTTTTTTAAAAACTATTTACTTAAGTTTTTGTCATAAATTGTTAATTTTCTAACCATTGTCTTGAAATACTCGCTCTCCGGTCTGGCGCGCACTGCCAATGTGACTATATTTTGTTGCTAGGTAACGGCAGTGCTTTGGATAAACCACTTGAGTTTCATATTGCTTTGGAAAGTCTCTGTTTACAAACTATCTCCATTTGATTCGCGAAGAAAACCAATACACAAGTTCTTTAGCTCAGAAGATAAGTTTTTTTAGTTTAGCAAGTTTGGTTATTTAAATTCTACTAACTTCAAAAACAAAGCAAGCGGTTAGCTTAATATAGCTTAGGAATTTTACTCTCTTAATCTCCGGATTTCATCCAAGATGCTGAGCAATGCTGGTAGATTTATTGACAGAAATGCAGATATTGTGGCAGTAAGTATATTCCATATAAAATACCAAAAAGAATTATGTGATCGATTTTTTCGAATGTGAAACTGGCAAATTTTCTTTCAACTTGTTCGTCGTTGCGACCTACAGCAATTAAAGCCGTAGGTCCAAGACAGGTTGTACTGTGAATTAAAAATATCTAGAATGAGAAGGTATATCTCTGATATATTTCGAGTCAGTATAGGATTGAATAAAAATTAACGGAAAAACTAAGGAAATCTTTTTTTACAAGACATAATTTTGATAACCCGATTGAGTTCTTGCCAAAAAGTCAAAGAGTGGGCAGTTGTCTATCAAACTTTACTTTTCTTCTTACCTAGGCCGGTAAATTGATTACAAGCGGAGATACAGCCAAAGATTGCTTGGAAATTAAACAAAGGGTAAGCTTCTTTCAAAGCTTGTATAAAACTTGACACAGTGGGCAACCACATCAACAAACATAGCCGTAAGGCAGAGTTTAAACGAGCGAAACTGAATATTTTAAAACGAACAATTGTATCTATAAACGGAACTTGTTCGAAAACACTTCAAACTTGCAAAAAAAAGTTATGACGAATTTTAGAGCCTCGCTTATTAAATATTTCACATGCAGTCATGATCAACTGTTTTTCTGTTAATTTTCATTTTTTAATTGTTGCTGATTTATTCAAACGCAGTTGATTATACTTCACAGTCTGTCACGCCTGTCATTGTGAAAAGGTTTCAAGGCTATACCCATCCATTTGTGGGAACCGAAAGGATATTTTATGGACGAGCTGACGATCCTAATATTGCCGGTAGAATTACTCACGGAGTCAGTACGAGGCCTTCGCTCTGGGTGAGTTTGTCTGTGAAATAATTAACTTGCTTGCTGATAAATATAAGACCATGCAATGTCAAGCATAATCCACATTTGAGACAATAGAAATCGATTTTTAGTTTTAGCGAATGTAATCATACTAGCAAGTTTTGAATGAGAAGCGTAAAAAGTCCATAGTTGTTTTAAATTTAAAAAAAGTTGATACCCACATTTGGTATTTTAAATTCCCAGTTTAAAATTAAAACTCTGTGAAAAAATGTTCTGCTTTGCTTGTAAGTTTTGATCAATAGTGACGCTAAGAATTTAGAAAATCAAAAATAGAGTTGTTTTGTCAAAATTAAAATCATAAAAATAGTGGGCTTTTATGAAAAGCAAAACTTGATTTAAAAATTTTAAAAAAATAACAATGTCAGATCCTGATGCAAAATACTGGAAATTTCTTACAGGCTGGTGATCTTGTAAATCCAGAGCCCAAAAGCCACTTTGCACAGCGACTGCTAGATAGAAAGCAAAGTGTTTATGCTAGCAAAAAAACAGCACCACTTGGCTCTTGCCATGACCAAAGCCCTGGTCTACCTTCAGGTATAGGACCTTACGATGTGCAGTATGGTGTCCAAACTATTAAAGGTACAATAAACAGTCATTGACTGCCAATATTAATTAATTTTGTCAGTTTGTAAATACTTATATTATATTAATTAAAATTACTAAAAAAACAATCATAATATTATTGCGTTCGACGAAGGAGAACACATACTAATGTTGGTGTTGCTTGTGGTCTCAAAAGCCAGAATCTATTTGGGTCGATTTGGTACGGCGGACCGGTTAAGCCTCAACTTCATGAGGCCGGAGGGATTGGTGACTAATATCGATCATATTGCAGAAGCACTGCTTTCTTCAAACGCTTTCTTGTCAATTTTGTATGACAAATTATTAACTCAAGCATTATTACTGTTTTACTTATTATGTTTGATATAATTTAGCTCTTAGCTTCATGGATAACACAGACAAAAGATTATAAAGAATTCGGCATCCAGTAATCAGTACAATCACCAGCACCTTTCGATTTGGATCTAGACCGCGACCAGACAGTAGCAGAGCTGACAAACATGTCGAACACATTTCACTAATCTATGATTACTTCTAGTTATAATTAATATTACTGTCACATTCTGCAAAGTTAGGATATGATTTGAGGGTTTTCCTCTGGTCATGCAATTTCCTTCCTAAACAAAATAAGCCTTTATTGCTTTCTGAGCCATCTTCTCCATTGGTTAAAAAAGCATGAACTTAAGTCTTCACTTTGATAATTAAATCAATTGAGACCAAAATAACTTAAGTTGTAGTGGCAAAGACCAAAGTATCAATTGATATATATTTTAACAATGTTGCATAATAATGTAATTAATTAAGATTTTTTTTTCAGATGGCACAGCTGGTGAAATGGTTAACCCTCCAAAAACAAGTTCTCAAGTTGATAAAGAATTCGATGATGGGAAAAATCTCTACAAAATCAGCCACCACAGATATGATGTTGGTAAGAACAATCTTATTTTATCAAAAACTCAGCACAACTTAAAATTACCAAACAATCAGACTTTTAACCACAGGGAGCCACTTTCAGTAGCCTCTCACACTTTCTCATACAATCATGTTCTAATGAACACCCATAAAAACTTAGTTCCAATGAATCAGCATTTGTGTGACTTTTCTTCACATAAGTTGATTTTTGTCTAAAGTTTAATTATTGATTGTGTGATTTTTTTAGGTGAGACTTATGACCGACTTTATGACTGGAGCAGAGTTAAAAAAGACAGCACATTTGGTGTAGAAACTCCTCATAATAATGATGGAGTACATGTGAAGAAAACTCTAAAATGGCTTCATGATACTCAACAGTAAGTACAGTATTAATGACTTATTTTAAAATTGTGCATAGGGTAACAAACATAAAATAATCAATCACTGTTCTGATGAATACCTTGGTTACTTGAATCTATATAAGTATTTAGTTTATATTTTATAGTAGTAGGTTTCACATTATTTTCAAACTGTCTAAACCATCCATTTGTGTTAATTAGCATTAATTAATTGCCAATGAATGTAATAATTTCAAAGGTAACACATATTATTTGAACAATAAGCATATTAGGGAAAGATTAAGAAATTGAAAAGTTTTGGGAGTACTATAAAATAATAATTCTTGTTTTTTTTTTCTTTTTTGAAGGGGGGGGGGTAGGGTGAAGATGACTGCCAAGGGTGCGAGTGTTTAGAGGGGTGCTTCCTTAGAATATTTTTAGTGTTGTGGATGTATCAACTTATGCTATTCCTCACAATTTTAGTTTACTTTAAATTTGTATTTTAAATAAACACTTTTATTATGCTAAATGTAAATTTGGATGTAGCAAGTAAAGTCAACCTTCAATCTGCCTGACCTTGAATAAAAATTATATAAGCCTTTAATATTCCATATCGATTAAAAAGACTTTTATTTATGCATACTATATTGAGTCCATGCATACTCAATGCTTATGGTATGCAAGCCATTTAATGAATCAATAAAAAAAATTGCCTTTAACTCAAAAAGGAATAAGGAATGGCTGCTTGGATTCGTAACTGCAAATCAATTAATTTTTTTGTAATTTAAAAAAAAGACTTTTAAAGCCAACACACAGAGCTTCTCTTATCTATTTTTTTAAAAAGTTTATTCAAAAGAAAATTATTAATGATTGTTTTCATCAGAGAGAAGACTACTAAGATAGTTTCCAAAAGAGTTGACGACTTTCGTGAGAGAACACAACCTCAATTGGGTAAAGTACATGATCCAATCAAAGACACACTCAATGTCCCCCCTGATCACACATTTGGGGTAATGATAAAACCAGATGAATATGGAGCAGGAGACCTCATCCACATGCGAGTACCTGGAGAGTATCTCAGGGGGAAAGAAAGAGAGAGAGGTGTCCTTGCAGCAATTAGACAACATCTAAAGAAAGCAAACTACCATAATTTTGGTGATCTGAAGGAAGCATTCAGATATTATGATAAGGTATCTATAGATACATAATAGGGGCTTTAAGCAATGGCAACGCCAACAACGAAGGCTCAATAAATAATTTTTTATTTGCTTTTTACTTTTTTGTGTGGTTCATTAGAGCTTTATTTTCTCCATCTTAAACATTGTGAAACGAAATTGACTAAAACTTCCTCCTTAAAGGTAAACAAATACTGAGAATATTTTTGTTATCATGTCGTCCTTGTCCCCAGAACTCCAAAATAGGTCTTTTCTCATAATCTGTTTTTACCAACAACTATGTGCAGGTGCTCATGATCAGCTCAATGCATTCCAACGTGCAGTTATTGTACATACTTACTATTGTTTTCTTGCCATCGCTGTTTGTTGGTGTTGTCGTCCTCATTGCTTAAAGTCCCTTTATATGTGACATCCTCTTCAAAGTTAAAACAATTTAATAATATCATAAATTTTTTATTTAATAAACATCAAGGGCTGCAGGTCGTTAATTGTTTGCAAAAAGTCTTTAAAATGTAAAAAAACATAACTGTATATATGTCAAAGAAAAAAATGCCTAATATATATTACCTAATGTATAGTCATTGTTGACATATAGCATTCATTCAAGCAGATTTAAGGCTTCTTGTCGCCACTTAAGAACCTTCCTATTTAATTCTGGCTTAATCTAAAAAGATCTTTTTTC
This sequence comes from Isaurus tuberculatus, assembly GCA_025447995.2. Lineage (NCBI taxonomy): Eukaryota > Metazoa > Cnidaria > Anthozoa > Zoantharia > Zoanthidae > Isaurus > Isaurus tuberculatus. The sequence continues at coordinate 5,880 of JAOEHV020087848.1, forward strand.
TGCCACTCTCATTCATTGAATAAATATACTATTCAGAGTTTCAAGTCTTGTTTTAATTTTTTTTTGGCTATTTAAGAGCCTTAGTTTAAAAACCTTTAGTTTAGGCAATAGACCCAAACTTAAGCCTGATATTACAAAATTTAATTTTAAGTATAAATTATTTATAACAAATGCAGGCATGAGTGAGAATTACTCGATTGTAGTTTACATTTACTAAAATATTATAAATATAAATAAAATTAACTTTGCAGACCAACTCAGGCAAAATCACACTTGCTGAGCTAAGAGATGTGTGTCTTCAGTTCAACCTTCCAATTGAGCCAGAACTTTTACAGGCATTACTGAACTACTGTGACATAGATAAAAAGGGCCAGATAAACTATGAAGAATTTGCAAACTTTTTAAACTGGAAAGACAAGATGCCTGAAGTTTCAAAAACAACAATTACAGCTGAAGCAGATAAAGACAAGGTACATAATTATGCTTAAATGGCTTTCTGTGCAGAAGGAATATTGCAAATTCACACAAAAGTGCAGAAGAGATTACTTACAGGCTTCATTTTTTTAAAAAAAGAGGCTCATGTGTTTCAAAAAAATTGAATGCAATTTAAACACTAATATGTTATTAAACTTTTTTTCCAGTTCTGAAAAGAAGAGAGCATAGAATAAATTTTGGTTTACAGTGAAAAGTTAAAATTAACTGTTAATCAACCTAATGATTAGCATAAAATTGTAGAAAAAAGGGGTTTGTGTTATAAACCTTTTTTCCCAATAAATAATATTTATGAAGTTTTGAAAAATTTCAAAACAAAAAAAATTATTATCTGAAATGACAAAAAGGTCAATTTAATATTTCTTCTTAAAACAACTTGAATTTCTACCTAATATACAGTCATACTTTGGTTGACTCAAATCATTGCCATTTGCTACAGGCACAGTGGCAGGTTTTACTAGCTTGTATCCTTTCAGCATAACAACAGTTTTAATTATAAATTGTATTCAATGCTTTGAAAATCTACTTTGTCTATTATCAGGCTACAGAAGTTACAGAAGAAGCTGAGAGAGACAGTACACCAAAAAGACTTGAGAAACAAATTGACAAAGCTGTTGGTGGATGGAAAACAACGTCATCTAAAATATGTGCTGCTGTTGGTGGCTTTAATACCTCAGGTACAGTAGCTCAAGTTTAACTTATAACTTATAGAACTCAGAGTTAGAAATCTATATTCTTTGCCTTTGGTAAGTAATGTAACAGAGCTGATGTTTTGAGTGTTAATTACTCGCCTTTGTCAAAGATGCTCTTATACTATCAGCAGACCAAGAATTGTCTAAGTACTCTTCTGCAATAGTTTTTCAAAACATCTTGAATGAATGTAATAATGAGCAATGAGCAATTAACTTAATGTTCATTTTAATTCATTATAATTGAGCTTGTATTTATCTAAGTTATTCAACATTTTGTTTCAAATGAGTTCTTTTAGTTCGAGTGGAACTTGTTGGGCTATACTACATGATTTATGTTCTCCAAGGAATATTAGACATATAGTGTATATTATATTGCACAATATGGTGCTACAATCAATTGCTTTAATATTAATTGAGAGGGCTTTATGACCTAGGTTGGCGATCTTATGGGGTACCTACAGTACGAAGTGATCTCCCAGCACCAAGGATCAAAAGAGTGTCTGACAACAAGGTAAAAAAGAGTTTGCTATCATAAACAACAAATAATAACGTAACTTTAATTTACAAAAACCCTCAAACAGACAATAAAATTCAAATATTTACTGCTGTCAGACCATAAGCTAACATATAATTCTAAATGTAAATTTATATAATTATTTTTAATAGATAATTATTAAATAATTATACTTATTACAATATAATAAATGTACAAATTATCTTTTGATGTCAATCTAGAACTATGGTGATGAGTCAGATGCCTATGGTATAATGAACCCGTCAATATATAGCAACTATGGAGTATATGAAAAAGATTTTTTCCAGCCAAGAGATCAGTATGAGGTAGGTACAAGGATATGTAGTCTATAACAGTTTTTTATCAAGAACTAATAAAAATAATTGTTTATGTACAACATGTATCATCATCATCTTCATTATCATCATCATCTTATCATCATCATCAGCAGCATCAACAAAAATAATTGAAAGATAAGTTAAGAAAAAATGTATACTGTTTGCACTATCCTTTACTAAAGAATAACAACTATAATTTTAAAAATAGTTAATTTGTTATTATTAGCATACCTAAGAGGCAGCTAAAAACTGCCTTCAGTTAATAAAGAAAAGTTGCTGCCTTCCTCGCTCATGTAGCAGCAAATAATTATCATGTCTGTGTTAATCTTTCTATTTATCTTGGTTAAAAATGTTTTAATGATTTTGTCAGATTTACCACTCTTAGGTGGACGGAGAGCCTTGAAAGGGCAAAAAGACCCATGCGAGAAGGTCTCCGAGGGCCTACGGTTTAACATCCTTATCTGAGAAGACGCGAAGGTGTAACCATTTTCAGATTGTTAGAACAAAGGCAGCACCTTCTCCTTAATTATTTTAAGACCCTAAGTGTCATGTTGGTCCGGCCAGGAATTGAACCGGGCCTCCTGCTCTATAGACTGGCACCTTCCCAACTAGGGTAACCATTGTCTAGTAATTAAAATCTATTGTTGTACACATAGATGAGAAGAATATTTGATGGCATTGGGGTTCAAATGACAACAGATACATTTGATAAAATCTGGGAGATGGCCAAAGCTAAAGATACATCAGGCAATGTAAGTTTTAACTCTTTCCCATTGATAAAACAAAGAACTGAGCACTTTACTGTTTGCCATCTTGCAGGTTTAATTTGTTAACTGTTATAATAAAAATCAATGTTTTGTTTTTTCTAGGTAAGTGTTGAATCCTTCAGAGGAGTTCTGGATGAAATTAATGCTGGGAAATTTACTGAAAGCCAGAAGTCATACTAGCTTGAAAAATATAAAGAAAATATGTATATTTTACATTTACTTGTCCATGACAAATTTTATTTTTGAACACTGTAAATTAAACAAGAATGAAACAAAAACCATTCTATTTCTATGGTTACTAGTTTATTAGCAGCTGCAAGACATTAAAATACAGGGTTATGTCACTTTGTAGTCTAACTTGTAATTCTGGTATTAATCATCAACAAACTAAAATATTCTATGACTTATAACTGTGCACTCAGGACTGGGTTAAATAAATTATATTAAAGATTTAAGTTAAAACAGAAATTTTAAACAAAAAATTTTCATTGTTCTTATTTTGTACAAACTTCATATATTTTGTTTGCAATAGATTTTACATTGAAATCATTAAACCTAGAAATAAATTGTCTGTTAAATAGCTTCAGCAGCCATTAGGCATGAGAGCCATTTTGAAATAAAATATTTTTTAAATATATTCTATGGGTTAACTTTATTTTCTTGAGCACATTCTCTATTTAATAAATAAGTCTCTAGATAATGTATGCACCAAATAGGAAAATCTTAATTTATTTAATATTAATATCATTCAAAGAGTAATTTAATTCTTTAAACACCAAACATAATAATTTTTAAGTTTCAGTTTAAGTTTTATAACAAGCAAATCATTGTATTAAAGAAGAAACTTCTTTTCTCTCTATCATCCAAAACACATTTTTTTATCATAATTGACTAATTATTTTCATTCACCAGTGAGGGTTTTTTTAAAATTTTTAGTTGTTTGAGTTTCTTAGGGTTAATAATGAATAATTACTCATCGAAGTGGAGGTGAATAGACAAGTTTATTCACCGAGCCACAAAACCCACAAGGGTAATATACTTGGCTTTCACCGACACTGAGGTTTAAATATTATTTTATGTGCATTCAAAATTGCCTGCCAAGCCTCAAAGTGGTAACATGTTCTATTAATTTTTAAAATCTTAATCAAGGCTGGGAAGGCAAATTTGAATGCCAACAAAAGAACATGATGTTTGATTAAATTAAAGAGCATTAATAAGCTATGCACAAAGACAAAAAACAGCAACATAAACATCCTCTAGTGAAAGTGAAGGATCTCCTTCAAATTTTAAGACCTTTTTGTTGTCCTGTGACACTACATTAAAACCAAGTGACAAAAGGAGGGTCTTTGCTGGGTTGGGAGAGTGCGTCCATACTCCTTTAATCTGTGGGTCGTCACTAGAAACAGGTGGTCTTCCATAGAGGGTATTCTTTAGCTGAAATCAGATAATTATTGTGTTAGTGTTAACTTGGATTCCATGTCTGGATGCCTCCCTAATCTTAAAACTGTTGCCATTTAAAAATTTAAATAATGAAAAAATAAAAGAACCTTGATGATAAGACAGCCCCTTGTGAGACGTGTGTAGGTAAATTTGTATGTCAGTTACCACTTTTAGCAATTCTTGGGTAAACTTAGCCCTTGATATGTACAACCATTTTGTCTACTATGATAATCAGGAGAAGATGTGGTTTAATTCTCTCCCTTGTTCATTCAGAGTCTTCGCTACTTGCTTAGCTTGCAGCTTTGAAATCTATTTCCAGGGCCTATCAATATTTCATTTATTTAATAATATGTTTTCCTGTACTTTAGAGAAGTTCCACACTTCTTAACTTTTGGATCTTGATATCTCTGACAATAGATTGCTAAAAAAGACTTCAACCACATATTTAATTGAGTGCTTTAGTGAACTGTCTACATAGCCTCCAGCTAGATTCAAACATTTTGCTAAATAAATATATATTTATTTTATTATATTTTTAAAAAGATTTTGGCTACAAAAAGATGGTGTGGTATGCACAGTTGCTATAATTAATCTTTGCCTTCCAACCAAAAGATTCCTGGTTTGATTCCCAGTTCTACTGAAATTTAAAATATATGTGACCTCGTCCACGAAAGTTGCATGACTCAACCTTTTATCCTAATGGGTTTGGTATTAATAAAATATAGATCAAGCATCTGCTGAGAGCTGATATGAGATGAACTAGTGCCATTATTGCCCAGCCCAGGGGGAGATAAAGACCTTTAATAAATTCTCTTAACACTACTGACAGAAATACTTGATAAGCAATGTCCCCAAGGGCCACTGGCTTGATTTCTAAATGGATTGAGCTTATTTGCTATAAAAGAATCAAAATTTAATTAAAATTACTTTTTTTGTGTTTAGATTTTGTTGAAAACACTGACAGTAAATGCAACAAGTCACCTTGTTTTCAACCATTTTGTGTTGGTTTAAATAACCATTCTTAGAATGGAACAACAAAACTTACCACATACAACATGGGTTCAAAATACTCGGGTGTGATTTGTTTCAATGCCTGACACTGGGCTTCAGATAGCTCTGAAAGTAACAAAAATACTTTTTTCATTAAATTAAAAATAAACCATTTATTCTGGAACTGATTTCAAATTGTTTTTAGCATTTTAAGTAGGGTAGGAAGCTGATGTTTCAAGCATCTTTTAGCTCTTGGACTCTAAGACTTGAAAGATCACCTTCTTACTCTAACTAAATATATCGTTGATTAAAACTCTCCAACTACAGTTGGTAATAAATAACATGTTTGATCTACTTGCTTACAAAAAAACTTTTCAACAGCCATTGTTCTGTAAGTTTGTATAATAAAATGTGCTCTATTTTGAACAATAACAAGGGAACTCACCAATAAGAGCTTCAGCAAGTCCAGTGCAGCATAGTAGTATATCACTAGCTTCTATCACTGGAAAACTAATTTTGTCTCCTTTTTCATCAATTTGAAAATGCAAAAGATCAAACAGCTCCTGCCACCCTGAAGTGCTGTCACCCATTTTCGAATTGAACTGGCTGTATGAGGTGGAGCTTTCTTTGTTATTATTTACAGCATGAAGTGCATCCTCCAACTGAAATGATAAAATAATTCACTCTGCTTATCACTGCACTGTATCATTAGCTTTTCTAAACAGCTTTTATTAAAGGACAGTCTACAATAATATTGTCCAATATAGTCTGAAAGGCTCACTGCGTCTAGTAGTAGTAGTAGTAGTATAGTTTGAAAGACAAACCTGAATAAAACCCCCTGAATGACATGGAGATCAACAAACCTCAGTCCAAATACAAAGCCAATATAACCATTGTTTTCAAAAGCCTTTTAAAAAATTCAAATAGCAAGATAGAAGTACAAGTGCAGAAGCACATAAAAAAAATAACTGGAAAGATAAAAGGGCAATCACAAAATAACTAAAAACAGCAGCTTTGGAACAATTAAGAAATGATGCGAGAAAGAAGAGATAGAGATTTATAGGTCATATCCTTATGTAGGCCATAAAAAAATGGCTGTATGTCATTACTACATGACCTAGGCTTGTGAGGGAAGAACGAAAAAAGGTGAGTAAAAACATTGCAAAGAAAGAGAGAATTGAAGCAGGTTGGCAAACATATGGGGATTGGGCTAAAGTAGCAGCATGCGCAGTTGTCAGAGTTGTTTAAACTAGAGACATTCCATTTAAGCCTTCTGTACAAGATGGACAAAATGAACATAAATTATTAGGTAATAGGCAACATGCGAAGCCCATAATATGAACGCAAGTGGTAGAGGACCAAATACTAGCTTCAGCTAGAAGCTAACCTGAGATGCACTTGTATTCTATTAAGGGGGAGTCTGAGACTCTCATCCCCTTAATACTGAAAAACAGAGATAAGCAATGACCCAAATAATACCCAATTTCCAAGTTGACAACTATTTTGGGGACTGGTAATGAAATTTTTGCATGCAAACAAGGCTAAGTGTGAAGGTTAAACATGGACACTTCTGGAGAAAACATGATGTCAGGCAAAGATTTCTCAAAATTCAAGGTACAAGAGTTAAAAAATTATTTCTTCTACCGTTTAAAGTTCTTTTGTACAATTCCGGAACAAAATGTGCACAACATACATATCCTCCGGCTGTTTGGCATTTCACTCTTTGCTTTGTTTGCTTCAACTGCAAACTTCTTGTCTGCTCTACAGCAAAATTTCAAC
>JAOEHV020088033.1:0-28979 GCA_025447995.2 Isaurus tuberculatus
ACCTACCTACCTACCTATCCACCCACCTACCTACCTACCCACCTATCCACCCACCTACCTACCTACCTACCTACCTACCTACCTAACTACCTATCCACCCACCTACCTACCTACCTACCTATCCACCCACCTACCTACCTACCTACATTCATATATAAGTACATTTTTTTTATTCAGTATCGTTTTTTACAAGGTATAGGTTAAATAAATTTAGACCAAAGTAAAATACAAGCTATCTAAAATAACTAAAAAAAGTTCATCTAGTTAGATAGTTTGATTGTTAGATTGTTTGTACAATACACAGTACGTCAAAAGGTTGACAGCTTTTTTTTATACCCTCGTTTTCAAGTTGAAATAATATGTCACTTGGTCTTGCATTCATGATATAATACGGGCAACTCTGTTATAGACTTTAGATATTTTTATCATCATCAACTTATCTTAACCCGTATTCAATCCTGTTTGCTCGTGAGGCCTGCGTTTATCTCCAGTTTCCGTAGTGTTAGGCGGGTGAGAGTCTTTGACTATCCCTTGACGGGACACAAATCCTTCGCAGGTTCGCTTTCAGCAAACACTGACCAGTACTCTGTTTAACAACATGAAAATCTAAGTCAGCTTTGCTGAAAAAGGTCGCATAAACGTTCAAATTTCGGCAGAACCTATAGGGCTTTGTGTTTGGAAGGCAGAGATCTTACCAACTTTCCAAGCCTCCTACAGTAACCAACTGAACGTTGGTATCTTTATTCTCATTATTCCACAAATTGCTCTCATTGTTTCAGCATCAGCTCTCGTGTACTTTTATTTCATTTAAATGGCTTTTTGGCTATATGATAAGAACTTTATAATTTTTTGTTGTTGTTCTTTCATTTGTGTTCACCAGGTGGTGGGAGTGGTAACGCGGAAAGACTTAGCAAGATATAGAATGTGGAGTCATCGGGGACAAACTGGCTTGGAAGAGGTGCACATCTTTGAGTTATCTCACGAAGGATGAACTTGGTAAAGTTGCCACCTCCTTCAGCCAGTTGATGCTACCGCGACACACAAATAGCAACTCAATTCGCTATTTAACACGATTTAAAGTTATTTTCGCTAATTTTTATATTTTGAGATTATCAAGAAATAATTATTTCGTTTTAGACAGGCTAGTTTGTACGATAAACATTTTATATGCACAGTTGGTCTTGGAATGTGTTTTTGTCTTTGTCTCGCCGTTTTTTCCTATTACTTGTTTCAAATGCGTTTCCAGCCGAAGAAGCTTTTAAGCTTTAAAAAAAATATTGCATTCGGACCAAAAAACAAATTCGAAAAGAAAAGTGAGGCCAGTTGCAGAAATTTAACGCATTTCCCAAGTGTTGGTTCAACTCCATTGTCACACATGTTCCAAGACTAACAATTTTGTAATCATCAAAGTGCCGATAGATAGCTAATGAGATTTATATATTATAGTTAAGGTTTCTGTTCTTTGTCTGAGAATTCAGAAACCGCTTCTTTTAGTCGTGTTTTACGTAAAATATATTTTTAATGAAATAAAAGAATAACCAGGCAATGTACATGGCGTGTTGGGTTATCATGTGAACGTACATCTTATTATCCCAAGGTCAGTAGTTAGATTTATTATATGGCAGGCTCGCTGAACGGGCAAGATGAAGCGAATTCTGTGTTCTGATTGGTTACACGAGCGGGCAAGATAGGCCCATCTTGCCCGCTTGGGATTTTCAGTAGTAAAGTGAAATTCTTTGGCCATATAATAAATCCTTTATTGAACAAGCTTGTTCGGTCGACTGGATATTGGCCTTGTTCTTTTTTTGCATTTTCATGGACCTCGACTTTGTCTCGGTCCATAATAACGCAAAAGAAGACATTGGCCAATATCCACTGAGCCATCTTGACCTCACGCTTGTTCAATAACGTTTTTATTACACACCATTCCCAGAAAGACTCTTCCAGTCACCCAAGTCCGTAACCTGAACTGTTTTCAAGTACTTTGTCAAACAATGTACCCCCAACATAATAGTAAGGAAACGTTTTTGGACCAAAATAATTTCAGTAATTTGGCTTCAGCGTAACTCGTCTCGTTTGTTTTAGGAGGTTAATTCACGGGCGATAGGATACGCTGGTTACGAGTTAGAGTAAAAAGAATATAATAAAATAATTGCTAATAAAGTAAATAAAAGTGTATAACACCTTTAAACTTTCTGTGTCGTTATATGTTATCCTATCGCCGTAGGTTAAACCCCGATGTATTTTGATTGTACGCTGTTTCCGATCATCTTTCAGTTGTCACTGCATTTTATATTCAAGTCGGCCCCAAGCCGCATGACCCTGTGATAATTGCGCAGTCAGCCAGTTTAACCATCACGTCAAAACACTTTTCTTTAACTCTAATTAACTTTAATGCATAAAAAATGGAACTTTTATTCCTATTCGAGTTTCCTCGTTTCATGCACATAATTTCGTGGACACTTTTAACGAACCAATTAATTATATTAACAATAATCTTAAAATTTACAAAATAAAATTAATATAAATTTACTCTTTTTAGTCGCTAGTTTAATTTACTTTCTTTTTCTGAGATTGACTCGGGCTTTTATCGTAGATGACTGACCGCAATCCGTGAAATGAACAAATTACTCGCTTTAAAAAAACTGTTTTTGACTGAGAGGATGCATTTTCTGAAGGAATTAGTGATACAGGGCTTTTGGGAATTTTGTAACATTGAGATCATTTTTGCGCCCGTACTAAGCTTACTTTGTGGAAAAGGAAGTATTCGCTCCGCATCTAACACCGTTTCAATTTGGCGTTTTGGTTATATCCAACACAAACGTCGCTTCTATCGGATACGTTCAACACTAAGGAATTCCTTCTCATCTCTTAGCCACTGTATTAACTCCTACCAAGGCTACCATAAAGATGAATTGGAGCGAGGCTGGGGAGAGTTAGAGTAAACAAGGTAATATCTAGATCAGTAGATTGAAATACTTGTATGAATATTGCCATCAAAGTTCATGAAACAAAACTTCGAATAACCTCCGATGTGTGAAAATAATTACGGACAACGGTTTCAATTAATGCAGACACATCGTGTCATAACATGCAGTATTTCCTCTATTAAACGCCGCCCTCAAATAAACGCTTCATTTGGAAAGGGAAAAGTTAAACGCCGCCCCTGAAAAAACCCCGCATTGTCAAAAGCGGTATTTAAAAAAAAATTCACATTGGAAAAGCAGCGGCTGTGGGAAGAAAGTTATTTAAGGTCAATTTTGTTGAATCAAATCTAATCAACACTAATTTCAGTTTAATCAAAATCTTTGATATTCAAGGACAAATAAGAACATTAATGTTCTATTGGTTTAGTTCTCCATGCAGTACTTCCGTTCGATATGTATTATAAATCTAGAGGGTACTTCAAATTTTTGCTTTGATTTTCATTAAAACTGCATTTAGATAATTTCCATCTGTTTCTATTAAAACTTTGCAATTTTCTCTACATTTTGATTGTTGTTAACGGTGCGCTAAAGTAAAAGTTGCCAAAATAAAAGGCACGTTTAAAAGAGGAAATACAGGGATTTAAGTCCGTACTTACTTACTGCCCGTTACACCTTTGGCGTGTAGGGCACCACAGTTGTTAAACATAGTAGTAAGAACTTTTACCCACAATAATTTTACTCTATCATTGCCATCATTATGACGAGCGACGTAAAAAGAATTAAAATTTGTGTCGGCAGATCTGTAAAACGCTTAAAATGAGAAGTTGCAAACAACGAAGTTATGAACTACTCATAAACGTTGGAAATTCTTAGTCTCAGTAATTTTCTCGTAGATAGCAGAGAAGATTTTCTTGTAGTCACCAGTTTTATAAGGCGTTGCCATGGATGTGGTGTCGCTGTGAGCTCGTCTGCGTGGTCTTACACTGTCCAGTTCAAAAACACTTTGACCTTCGACATCGTCCTCTAGGGGAGCTTGTAAAGAACGTTGTACGGTTTCTACATTTTCAAAATGTTCAACGTTGATTCCATTATGACATTTCTCAAGGAGAGCCTCATATTTGCGTGAGAGTTCGTGGTATTGATTGTCAAGCTCCGACAGAAAAGACGGTGCCGTTTTTTTGAGCGAAGAAGTTTCGTCCGATGAGCTCTGAACTTCCGTTGGATTTTGATCATAAACAATACTAGATGGTCGTGATTTTAATAACAGAGCTGGATCGTCCATGTCAATTTCTGCACTGTCTCTATTACTCCCTCGAGATCCTGAGGATTTATCGATTGATTTGATAAGACGAACCTCTCTTTGCCAATTCTCGGTCTGTTGAATAAAACCTCGTAGCTGTTGCTCAAGCTGTTGATTTTCACCGATGAGTTCTGACAGCTCGCACTCCAATTCTTGGCGATGCATTCTCTCTAAATAATGCTGTGCTTTTAAATTGGCAATTTTATCGTTTAGTAAACGCATTTCTTTTTCACGCTGGTCTTCATTATCCCATTCTTCATCTCCGCTACAACTCCACTTCCGGTCCTTCCCATCCGCCGATTCTGAATCGTTCTTAAACACAAAACTTTCTGTCATTTCGCGCTGAAGACGTATACGATCTGCTTGTAGTTCATCAATTTCTTTTCTGTATTCTTCGCATTTTGTTTCCAAAGTTTCTATCGTCTCTGACAAGAGCTGCCAGTGTTTTTTCATGGTTGTTGTTTCAATTTGTAGTCGTTCGTTTGTTTGGTGAAGTTCAAGCGCTGACGCTTCTAACTGCTCATACGCCTTTACTCTGCCATCGTTGATCTCTCGCATTGCCTGAAGTTGTTTTGACAGGAACTATGAAAACAAAGAAAAGACTCGTTTAGGATTTTGCTGTAGTATAGGTGGGCTTATATCAAGTTTTAACAAACATAAAAATCTTTTTACCTCATTTTCTTTTCCTTGTTCCTCCAGATATTGCTGAGACGCCTTCAAAAGAACTTCTAATTCCTTGTTTCGATCCAGTAGATTTTGCCCGATTTCGGCAGCGAGTTCGAGATCTGTATGAAATAAAATAAAAATTAAATAATCTTTAACCGGTTAAACAAACTAAAAGCCACAGGAATTATTTAGCGTTAGTTTTTAGAGTCCTGGTTAGTTTTCTAAAAGAAAAAAGATATTTGTTGAACGAAGCTGAAGTTTTCTATCAACTCTCACCCATTTGATACCATCGATTGTCGCATATACACCGATTGCAATTCATTTCTTGAGTTGCTGGCATATTATCGAGAGCGGGATAAAACACACTTACGGTAAATATATATTACGGACCGCTGAAGTTTACACGACAACTCGCTGAGTTCAATTATCACCACATGTCCGCAATTTAGCAAACTTTTATTGGCCAAGAAAATACAATTGTTTAAAGTCCAATATAATTTGCGCTTGAACAAACAATCAACATTAATTAATGCGACACAAAAATTGAGTTATATTTGGTAAATAAAAACTGCATAGCATTCTTTTTGATACTACTATAAAAAACATATTTGGTAAGTCAGTTATTGTTGACATTTAGACTGTTCCCACCTTGTCTTTTGTTCACTTGTCAAGGCACTGAGACTAAAGCTCAAATTTGCATTATGTTATAATTCGTCGAAAATTGAAAGAAGACATGAAATAACATTTTCTGCTTTAGAACCGTAAAAGCTGCCAGTATACAATAACGAGCGAGAAAAATATATCGTTGGAATTAATAAACTGAAAGCTTTTGTTAGCGTCCATTTTGATTTGTGAAAAGTAAATTCAACTTTAATAAAGGTTCGCTTTGGGAAATAAAATTCAACCATGATTAGATTCTAGTTCATGAAAACTAACTCTAAAAATATCGAATGCATGTTAAGTGTATTTTTTAAAGCATTTTTCCGTCTTGCTGTTTCCAATTCGTAAATCTAGTATAGATTGGAGCAGAAATGACTCTAATTCTCGCAATATGGTGACTCACTCTTTTGTTTTCTGAAACCTGAAATAAAGTGACCCTTAAGCAAATTCGAAATTTCAGTAGTTGTATTTCAAATAAAAAAAAACATCCACTCAACGAAAATTAACTTTTATATTCAGAGCGTAGGTTTACTTCCCGGATATGACGTATGATAACATATCATATGGTTTATAAAAATTTACCTAAATTGCGAAGTATCGAAGCCAAATGAGGTAAATATAAAAACTTCTCTTTACGAACATTTCTATCACTAGATAAATAAAAGAACAAGTTTGATCGCAATTCAAAATAAAAGTCCAAAATTCGTGTAAGGTGATATTTAAAAATAAGGAAAACGAGGTAAACTATTATTTATATATGTGATAAGTTTATAGAACGATGGTAGAAGTCACGGACGGTGCTTTTAGATGTAAATAATGTTGCCCGACTGACATCGAGAAGATTTAATTGGATTTAAAACAAAATGTAAAACTATTCCCTGAATATCCATGACCAAAATGAAACAAATATGATTTATCCTTTTAAAATTTTTACTTATTGATAAAGTCCAGGCATAAATGCGAGAGCGACGCCTTGCGGTAAAACAATCGCTTCACCGTTTATCTTCTGTGTTTACTTGCGTTCCGCAACTTTTCGACTTCGTTTCGACTTCACCTCTTGAAAACATCAACCTCTATGTGAATAAAGCAAAAGCTTTGACAAAAACCGAACTAAAAGAACCCTACCTGAACTTAAGTAATCTTTGCCGTTCTTTTGATCCATAACATCTGCAAAAAATTCCACAGCGTAACTTAAAGTCGGAGACTCGTTCATTCTCCCCTCATCTGAGGAAATCTTACATGGCAACAGTAATACAGTGTTGTGTTTTTGTCAAAATATTCAAGAAGGAAAATACACAGATGTAATAACGAATGTAGTTGGTGATATAAACTTGACCAACGCCGATCGCCAGAACGAGACTAACGTGTCTGCCACGTCAGTTTTTCAATCGTGGCGTCAGTTTTGACATTTGCATGTAAAGACCGTGTTTCTGTCAGACGCTCGTAATTAATTGAATTAATTTAGATAATCAAAGTTAGGAGAATCTAGGCGTTGGTTTAAAATGAGAAGGGCATTTTTTCCATTTTTGTTTCATATTAATCATAGTTTTAGCAGGTGGTATACAAGGAACACATTCTATTCTTCACTGATGATAGCAACGAAAAGACAGATGTTGTGTTCCTTGATTCAACGCGGTAGCACTAATCAATCCTTAACTCACATTTTAATATCTCTGAATACCTCTAACAATTATATGACGATTACTATATCCTTTGATAACTTGTTGATTACTTGAAAACTAGAATTAACTAACTCGCAGAATGAATCCTATTGACTTTTATAATACTTATCTTAATTGACATTTGACAAGCCTGCTATGACGTCACAACACAGAAAATAGTTGCATAATAAAATACATCTAAAACTAAAATGTAAATAACGAAAAAAAGAAAGATATATGCGGTTTAAAACAAGACATCAGACATGAGTTAGATTGAAAAAAGATTAAGCAAAAACCTTAAAAAGGAAACGAAAAACACCATTAACGAGGGGGTAAAATCAGTGAGTCAGGAGCCCATGAATAGACTGAGTGAGTTACAACATACGAGAGTTCTATGTTTCGTTGCGGCTAGTGGCCAGATTTATTTTGGGACAACTACAACTCCACTATCCTCAAAGAAAAATTTGAAAAGTTTGAATTTTTTTTAATTGTTGGTTTTGTTGGTTCCTGCGGCCTCAAATAATATCTGGCAAAAGTAAGACGCAAATCGAAAAAAGGAAACTTGTATCCACTTCTTCTTTACCGAGGATAAGAGGTATTGCAGTGGGTTCAAGGTAGATAACGCGTAAACAAAAGAAAAGATTGTAAACCAATCAGAAGCTGTTTCAGCACAGACATGTCAGTCAGTGTTTTCGTATACGCGTCAGTAACCAATCATACAACCTATCCGAGGTAGCACAAGGATTCCTTTGATTAAGATATGGCAGGGTTGAAGACCCATTGCGGTATATATAACTTTTACCACAAAAACTATAACCAGTAATGCATATCAACTTAGCTTGGTACTTGTTAAAAGCTGACTCACAACAAGTTTCTTCATCAACTTGAGCGATTTCTAATTTTCAAGAATGAAAAGATATGGTTACACAAGTTCAAACAATGGTGCTCAAACCTTTTTTTTGGGGGGGGGGGTAATTTTCATTTTTCTATTTTTACGACCGATGAAGTGTTGAGCCAGCAATCAAACATTTTCTGGTCAGTGGAACATTCTTTATCCGGGACCTTCTGGTAGCATTTCTTTTCCTTTTGCTGCTGGTAAGTATTCCAATGATTAAGAAATTCATTGCAAAAATCCAAAATAATCTTTATTGTTTTTTATTTTGCTATCCATCGAATTAGTGAGACTGTTTTTCAACAAAAGCTCAGCGTTCATATTTAACTTTTTACTTGAAAATTTTAGCGTAACGATAGTTTTTGGCGTTTAAATTTGTTCTCCTGTCGAAGCATTTTCGTGGTTTCAAGCACGAAAAGTACACTACTGTTCGTTTAAATAAAAATTAGATTTCAAAAGTTAAAGATAGTTTTGTCATTTAAACTAGTAGGTTTCTTGCTTTCATTTAGGTGTTCTGAAAGTGGCGACAGTATTGGGATGTCGTGCTCTGCTTTAAAAACAAAACAAAAACTTCATCTGACCATGTTCTAAGCTCGCTATGCTGATTAATATTTTAGAATGGAGCATTATATGTTGAATGTCATGGAACTATGCTTGTCTATGATTTGAAGGCCAAGATTATTTAATGCTTTTTGCATACTAAGGTGAAATAATCTGTCAAGGGAAAGTCGTTTCTCCTACTCTTGACGGTGTGGTTACAATTTTCCATGAGTCACTGTGCGTCAGATTTTGTATAATTGTGTATAACTGGAGGTTATTACGTCTTTTCTTAGGTAGTCATGGGGCGCCGACCAGCCCGTTGGTAAGTATTTTAATGCTTTGTTTTTTCTCACACAGTGAGCTTTTCAAAAATAAAAACATGTATGAAGAAGTTGGTTGTCATGTTTAAAAGATATCAATTTTATTACTTCTACTTTTAATTTAACCTCTCCCTTGTTCTTCCATCATCCAAACTTCTCCATTACCTTGTCTAGTGAGGTCTTGTCACCCATTTTGATAATATTTCCTGCTCTAAAACAGTTTGTGTCTAGAGAATCACCTTAAATTACTAAATTAAGAATTTGCCCAATATCCCATTGAAACACATGTCCATACCTTAATAACCTGCTTCTTGTTCCAAACTTCTCCAGACCAACCTGCTCGTGTCCATATTATGTACCTTTCAACACTCCTATGCCCTGCTAAATCTTTCAGAATCAGTGAAAGAATGAAGTATATGAAAAATTAACAATTGATTTTAATTATAGCCAAAAACAAAATTGGTACCATGTAATATCTTTCATAAAATCTTTTTTAAGTGTCTTGATAAGCCTTTCGACTATGTAAATGATTTAATTTTGTTTTTAATATAGTTACCGGTATTGTAAAAACAAGCCATACCCAAAGTCACGATTTTGCCGTGGTGTACCTGGTATGTATTTGTGTTTGTTTTGGTTGCGGATATTAGTAGTTGCTAAATAAACCTCCTCGTGAGTTTCATACGTAAACAATAGTAAATGGATTTGCAAAGATACAACTTTTATCATTAAGTGTTGAAAAGATCTTTTACCAGTAAGATTATTAAAACATTTTCACGTTCTGGCTAAATGCACCAACAAGTTTGACTGCCTGAATGTGCAAAGTGACTTTATTTCTGCTAAAGTATTTCTTTAAAATAGGTGTTTGTTTTTTGTTATCCTATAAGTTAATCTGAATTACTAAGTGATCTAAACTCTGTTTGTGTTAAAGTATTTAAATTATGTTTCTTTTTATTAACTTGTTGATTAATCCACTAGTATTTAATCTTAGCATTATTGTTAGTTTTTTATTCTTGATAATGACATGAAGAGGATGCTGAAACGTCAATCTTGCTTTAATAATTTTTAATATGTTCTTGCATTAGCAAAACTTTGTTGATTAAGTTTGAAAATAAAATATCTTCTTTTTAGCCATATTCACAGTGTCATAGACCTATAATACCTAATCACCTTACAAAGTAGAGGAAACTGTGCTGTTGCAGTAAATTTATTGATACCCATCCGTTGTTATATATGTTAACTGTTATCACTAAAATATAAGCATTATCTCCAAGTCCTTTGGTAATACTCTGTTTAATATATAGATATCAATGAAAAAAGGATAGATGATTAGCTTTACAATTTAAGAAATAAGTACAGTTACTGCTAGAATCACTTTAGAAACAGTTACTTACCATTGCTAGAAGTATTGAGCTGATATATATGTTTGTCTAACAATATTCCATATTTCTTATATTTTGAAAAAGCTGAAGATTACAAAATATCTATGAACCACTAATTAAAGTACAAAATTATTAAAACAAAATAAAAATAATTTTTTTGTAGAGTGATTAATAAGTGTTTTTAAAATTTGTATAACAACGTCAAGAGCAAGACTTTTTGCCCCTGGTACAATCTGTCACAATTATCAAAACTGGTTGATATTTTACATACAATAAGTACTGCATTGTTTTGCTGTAAGTTCTGCGTTTTGAGTAATCGGTTTGTTTATCTTTCATTGAGGGCTTATTTAGTTGTTGTTGTGGCCTTAGCAAAAAAAAGTCCAATGTGTTGTGCATCATTATCATTCTCTTCATCATATACAGATCCAAAGATTCGAATCTATGATCTTGGCCGTAAGAAGGCATTATGTGATGAGTTTCCATGTTGTGTGCATCTGGTGTCTGATGAGTACGAGCAGCTGTCTTGTGAAGCTCTTGAAGCAGCTCGTATTTGTTGTAACAAGTACATGGTGAAGAATGGTGGCAAAGATTCTTTCCATCTGAGAGTGCGACTCCATCCCTTCCATGTCAACAGAATCAACAAGATGTTGTCATGTGCTGGAGCTGATAGGTGATCATTTGTTTTTTATTTTTTATGTTAAACGAAGATTGACTATGTGAATTAATGTAAATACAAGTGAGGATAGTATCAAAAGTTTGAAAACCAGCTTCTGGCTGAAAGTAATGCATTCTGGAAATAAAGCTTTAAATTTATTGTTAATATACCACAATGAAAAAAGTTTGAATACCTTATTCTGTTAAAGTTTTGGTACCAATCAAAACCATCAAAATGAATTAAAACACACTAGCCTTCTTTTCAAGTTTTTAAAAATTGTAAAACTAACTCGGTTACATGTAAATTTCATGAGCAATTATTTCCTTCTATCATCCCTAACTCTTTAACACTTATTAAAAATGTTTGTAAATACAGCACTTGACTGGCTTCTGTGTCAACATTTGCTCTGCCAGCTCCTCACACCAATTATGGAATCTTTACTGTTTAATTTCTAGGCCCTAAAACTTGAATTTCTTTTGATGAATCACTCAAATACTGAAGCTTTATAGTGTTCAGAAAGAAACTAAAGAATCTACTTATCAGCTATTACTAATTCTTGTGTGAATAATTTGCTCCTCTTCCGAACTAATTTAATTTATTTACACATCTTTCTATGTGTTTATGTGTGTGGATCTGTGTGTTGTGCAGGGTGCGAAATTAAGAAAATTTTCTGCCAGTCATCTGCATATAGTTTATCAAATCACATTTTTTTGGGGACTTCGACAAGTGCTATTGGGTCGGTTAAATGTGTTTTTGAGACGCTTACCGGCCCAGAGCCAAAGTAGCTGGCAAAACCGTCTAATTTGATGTTAATTTTGCACCCTGTTGTGTGTATTTGTGTGCCCTACTGACCATCACATCTAATTTTGCAATAAACGTTTTGAGCATATTTGGACATCAAACTCAGACAAGCCGTTATGGGTTTTTGGGATGTCTAGTACCAATACTTTATTTTTTCAAATAATACTTAACATATTCTATATCTAGCATCTACATATAATGTTCTGTATTTATTTTAATTGTAATTTATGTAAATCTATAACAGTGGGTTGAAATAAAGTTGTTGTTTTTGTAAGACATTTTGTTGACTTGATCTAGGCTTCAGACTGGAATGAGAGGGGCATTTGGTAAGCCACAAGGTCTTGTTGCTAGAGTGCACATTGGTCAAACCATTATGTCAATCAGGACCAAAGACAGCAACAAACCTAATGCCATTGAGGCCTTGAGAAGAGCTAAGTTCAAGTTCCCAGGCCGACAAAAGGTAATATTCAAGAGGCTTTGACTCTTTTCAAATACTCTTAATTACATTTATGTATGTGTGTATATATGTATATATATATATATATATTTTTTTTTTTCTCATGGATAAGTCCATACTCTGTGAGTCGGTCCCATTATGGAATCCAAAATTACACTTTTTAATTGTTACTTTGTGTTTTTATTGCTAATTTTTGGTGTTAACATTAAGTTAAATAATTAAAGTAATCAACTAAAACTTCAAAAATAAAGAAACCCACAGGGTTCATTTGGGCCAATTCTTTGAATTTAGGGAAAGCTGTAACCCATCAAATTCTAATTTTTTTCCAACTAGAAATCATATATTTTTAAATTCATCCTAGTCTACTTTTGGCTATGACTAAACTTTTCAACCTTGACTTAATTATATCACATGTTGGACCATACCAACAGATTCTAAAACATATTTTAGTAATAAGTGGCTCATGTGTTAAGGCTTAGGTTATTATTTTATCTCAGGAACTTATTAAGCTTTTTTATGGCAGATCTTTGTGTCTAAGAAGTGGGGATTCACCAAGTTTGAACGTCCAGTGTATGAGGAACTGCGAGCAGAGGGTCGCATGCGCCCAGATGGTGTAAATGCCAAATACCTAAGGAACCATGGTCCTCTGGATGATTGGAAGATGTATAACTCGTAACTTCTCTGTTGCCAAACAAAACTGAATAGAAATAAATTGAAGTTGCTTTAATGTCTTTAGTATAATTTCTTTTTTAATTTTTCCTTCCCGAAAGTAAAAAACATTTTCACTTTTTCTTGGTCAATGTACTTTTAGAACTCTTTTAGTTACCTTATTCTTTTTCTATTCTTGTCATATATTACTGTTTTACCAATCTATCCAGTTCAATGCTATTCGATTCAACCAGAATTTTAAGAATTATACAAAGAACTTGTCACCAGATGTGATCTCATCTTTACTTAACCTCAGTAAACAAACAAATCATAATAAGAAATTACAACTAGTACAACTGCATTCCTAAAATTTTGAGAAATATCCTATAGACCTGAACCTACCTGCAGCCTCATTCACCACAAAATGTTTTTAGTCACCGTTTGTAAAATAAATATTTTTTTAAAGAAGTCAAACAAATACATCTATTTTCAAGCCGTCAAAATAATACTATAAACGGCCATTACCCTTAAGCAAGGAAACAAGCAATCGATTCACAGAAGAATGTTTGACAAAGGAAAGATGACATGCGGTTTACCCTGATTGTATTAGGTGAACACTAGAAAGGTGAAAAAAATCTGGTCTAGACAACGAGAAAATATCGCTGTGGGTGATAGACAATCTTTAAAGTGCCGTCGGCACCATTTGTTTCTTGCACTTAGGAAGATATAGCGTTTCAAACGTACTAATCCAAAGTTGTTTAGGACAATGATTGGCGAGTTTATACGCGTTTAAAGGTCGAATATTTCAGTAGTTGCCTGCCATCTGCACAATAGGTTGTGACGCAATCTAGGGTGCACAAACAAACTTTAGGGAGGAGAAACAGAAAGGGGAGAAATTGGAGATTATTGTGTTGCTAGTGATCCCAGTAGGCAAAGCTACCAAAACAAAGAAATTACAAGTTCAATTTTTGAAATCAAAGTAAAAATGTTTTTTAAAAACCTAACCGCTGTGTCCTCTACATTAAGTCATTCGACCCAGTCCCTCTGACCATTTTAGTGGCAAAAGCAGTAACAATTTAAAACCGCGTGTAAAATCTCCAGTTTTGGAATCAAGGCTGTTTTCCACTTGGCGGAATTTTCCGCACGGAGCGAAATTTTTCTTTGTCTTGTGTTCAGTAGAGCGTGTCTAATTGTAAAACACAAAAGAAATTTCCGCTTCGCGCGGAAAATTCCGCCTAGTGGAAAAAAGGCTTTACGTTTGAAACGCTGTGTTTTCCAAATGTGCTAAGCAAACCAAAAGTCGTGTCGTAGACACTTTAAATGATACTAAACATAGTCGTGAAAAGATTGTATGGAAACCCGAGAGAACCAAGCCATGTAAATATTTCAAAGGTTGCATGAAAGATTATCCTAGTTGAAGTTGAAAGTTATGATTTGGCAGCAAGCGTATTGTGTTGGTCCTCAGCATGTGTTAACTAATAAAGGACAGTAAAAAGGGTAATTCTTAGGTTGCACATGCGTGTTAGAACTATGAAGCCGATGGAAGCAACGCTTGCATTACCTACCTACCATAAATACTAGTGTGTTTAAGCGTTAGCAACCATGGACATCTCTTATAGGCCTTAGATTTCGTCAGCTTGGCACATTTCGTTTGGTGAACAGAGTATGCGATGGCTGTTCTCGGCCACTTATTTAGGGTAATCCCCGTTTTAGTGACTCCGCCATGTGCTTAGTCCTAGCAACCATGTGATACCTATTTCTTTTAATTATCTTTCCAGCCGCATCAAACAGCATTACGACTTTACTGTCTTTTTTGCCTCATTAGCATGAATTTAACTTTTAGGTTAAAGCATTAGTAAAAATTTCAGCTTGACATTGAATTATTTTTGAAAAATAAAGGTTTAGGAACTCAAAAAATTACGGTGACTGTAGGCTGGTTGTCTAAAGTTGCCACCAGCCGTACATTTACTGTAATTTTTTTTAAGCTGAAACTCTTAATGATTAGTTATTGTGCTACGATATAACTCATATACACTTTATTTGTTTGAATCTCGTTGAATTTATGCCGTATTATACTAATAAAGCAAAATTCGCCTATTACGTGACACATGCTATGACAAAACTGTATTAGCTTTATAAGTTCAGTGTATCTGATAACTATGATGATGATTATGGACTGTGTCAGTGTTTCAAATTGTATGAAAATACTATTTAAGTTTGACCCTGTGGTGAAAAACAGAGAAAAATTTCTGATGTTTCGGATGTTAGTTCTTCGTCGGACTAACTAGCCGAGTTGACTTGAGTTGGCGAGTTAAAGCGTGGCATGGGAAAAAGTTGTCTCGGATAGAAGGGACACCCTACTTACCGAGGTTAAGAACCCGCCCCCCAAGTTATCTCGCCTCACCGAGAAGAGTTAAAAATCCTCTTATAACCGGGTAGCTCAGAGGTATAATTGTCCCCGGTATCCGAGACCATATAATGGGGCCCTAAAAAAATACAAAACTACATTTTTGACTACAATTAGGAAATTACTTGATGCAATCTGCAAAAAATGTTTTTTCTTTTAACTATTGTTTTAACTCTGCATGAACAAGTATAAAGCTGTACCATCGCTTGTGCTATGAATACTCATATTACACAGTATCAAGTAGTACAGTGGGAGTGTGGCATTATACTTATCAGTTGAAACTTGTCTAGACAATAATACTGAGACAACCTGGATAAGAATGGTACAAACCCACTTTAAATATACTTACTGGTTGCACATGATGAAAATTTTACCCTTAGCTTAACTTGACTTTAGTTTAGATAGTTCAGTCGTTTAGCAATTTCGAAACTAGTCAGGCGATTGCCAAATGACCATCTTCTCTTGTATGAATGATACAGTTCCTTTGGTATCATTACCAGTTAACTATTTATCATTGCTGGTCATTACATTAAAACAAAGCTAATTGTTGAATTATATTTTCCACTCGTAAAAGGGCTCAACGTTCAAGTTACAAAACTGTGGGTTACTGAAGATACAGTTTGTAAAAGAAATCCTGATCCGAAATAATTATAGTTGGGATCAGGTCACAACAGTTAGAGTTGGTCTAACTTTGATTTGAGTGTTTGTTTTTTAAAACGAATGGAAGATGCAGACAGTTTTGTCTTATTCTACAGTCTAATGGGCTAAAATAATATTGCAACACTTAAGCATTAGACTTGATGAAGACTGGTATTGTCCAGTCGAAATATCGCAAACTATAGTATTCACGTTATTTGATCAGTCCTTACGTAAGTCTTTTTGAAACGATATTTTAGATAGGAGATAGTTACAAGAGACATACACACAACCTGTTTAGTTTTCCAAACCAAAGTAACTGATAGGATTTAACCAAAAGCACAACTTTACAGTGCTCAGGTTTTCGGATATAGATACACATGTAAAATGACAATAGTTCAAACATTTTAAAACTTTTATTGGTTGTTTTTTTTTTCTAAACAATAACACCACCCATATCATCGGTCATGCGTTATTAAATTTTGTTGGCCATCCGTAAGAACATCATTTGTTGTAGAAAGCAATTGAAGAAATTGGCATCCCTCCGCCATGTGATCACTAACTACTCATTGCACGTGGACATACCGTGTGCAGATTGTGAAAGGTTATCAGTGATTGGCTAGTTTGGGTGGTGTGGCGGAGGTGTGTCATAACAAACCTGAGAGTAGCATTTGTTTGACATATGCTGTCGATGACTTTGAGTTTAGGTATAAAAACCCAAATCATAACCAAATCATTGGTATTTTCAGTGTTTCAAAGGATAGGCAAGGGAAAGTTTTATAATTAATAACAAGAAAAGCAGAACTACTCTTATTTTAACTTCAAAGCGCAGAAAGGTATGTCACGAGTGCAGTGTTACTTTCTTGTGTTACCATTCTCCTGTTTATTGCCACCTTGTGCCACTCTCGCTGTATATTAGTTGCAATGGTTTTATATTGCCCAGCAAAAACCTCGACACGATTATTCATTCGAAAGTTCGATTTACCTTTCATTAACAAAGCGTGAATACTTATCTACTTTATTTATGATTAGCTTTCCCTTTATACTTTTCACGTTAAGTTCGACCCAAACGATAGACACTGTTGATAGAAGATTCACTTTATCTTTTAGTTTTACTTGTAGTATGCTAGATCCTTTATGACTTGTCAAAGTTTCGGTTCTGTGCGTTGTGCGTTTCTGCTCAAGGTTATGAAATCGGCTTCTATGCAAATTTCATTCCACTGACGTCAGTTGGTTTTGCGTGAGATGATTGGCTGTAGCTTGGGGTTAAAAGCTATTTAAAAAATATTTCACTAAGCGTTCGATTGAGAAATTTATAAAGAAAATCATTTAACAAAACCCCTATTTCTCTGATTTGTAGACTCTTTACTTAATTTGATCAAATGATATCCCCATTTAGAAGGCTTGTCGTCTGGTAAATTTACCGATATCTGGTATATTAACTATTTCCTTTTCTATATATACAATTGGTTGTTTTCATTAACATATCTTTATTTCCCTTAAACAGTTCATAAATGAAAACCTAGTTGCATAATAAAAGCAATGTAGTTAAATATACAAACTGATAAACAAGATTCTATTTAGGTAGGTCTTTAGACATTTGACAATTTTAAGTTTCACGTTTAGTCACCGAGTTTTGACTAGAAAAAAGCCGAACATTTTAGGTTTCTTCCATTTTAAACAAAATGTCTAGACTTCAATTATTGTCTACCAGTAACTAGTGTCTTTTTACCATTTGCCAGTGCAGTGATATTATCTTTAACGTGAGAAGTCTTAAACTTAGGGAGTTGTCAATTATTTCACCTGGGAGGGGGCTAGAAGGAAAAGTGAAGGGCCATGAAAATATTTTTGAGGTTTTTGTTGGGCTATGAAAAACTTTTCATGAATTACTGATAGGATTGTAAACCTTTTTTTTTTAAGTTTGCTGTAAAATTTCAATTATATGGTTTTTTTAAAAAAAAATTCCAAATGATTAAGATTCTAGTGAAGAGGAAGGTGAACATTCCCAGGATAAGCAAGCACGGAATCAATGTTGACCGTACCAAAGTGAAAATCCATAAATGTCAGGGATTCAAAAAAGGAATCTATTTACATAAGATAGGCCACAATACCAAAATAACTGATCTGGTTGGGCTATGAAACAATAATGCGTACTTTTGCCAGGTCATGAAATTTTTTGGAAGTATTTAGTTTTTCCTTTTGCCCCCCTCCCAGACAGCTTCCTTAGCTTAGACATCTTCTCTTTACAATAGTTAATACTTATTTAAAAATTACTTTCGAAACATGATATGTGGTACCAAATGACAATGGTTTGCAATGATTGTTTTCAACTACCTGTTTTGTTGAGTGTGAAAAGTGACGTAATGTTGAGTCTATCACGTCCCGTCATGTATTGCTTCACCCAGCTGGCACGTGCGCACCCACTAGTCACGTGCTTTGTTCTTTTGTGGTTGTTTTTTTTACCTGTAATATATGCTAATCTATTCAAATACTTGATATTTGTTGTTTACTTTTGAGACAATGGCGGTTTTGATATTTAGAAATAACACATCGGATGCAAATGAAGTTTATTTCCTCTGCTCTTTGAGTTTCGTGTGACTTGATATTGTGCCAGAGTTATAAATCAAGTGCCAATTAATGTTTTTATGAGATTAGTATTTTTTATTATTTGATTTGGAAAGGGACGTACTGTTGTTCGGGTACTGTAATTTTAAAAACTGACTGTTCTTTTTTATTGGAAATTTCATTGTTATTGCCGTTTAAGACTGAGATATCAATCACTCACCGCTTTGTGCAAGTTTTCACAGAAGGGTCACATGAAAAAACAGATCGGATGTTGAGGTTTCGGAAACAGGAGTTGCGTAAATAGCGACGTGCATCCCACAGCGTGACTGTCAACTCCTATTTGAAACCAAAGCCATTGCAACACAGTTGACGTTTCGCAAACTGCATGCAGTCTAAAACGAGTTATCTTTAAATCAGTTATTTGTCTCTTGGGAATCTCAGAACGTATTTACTGGCCAACAATGTGAAATGGATTTTCTTTTCCAAATATTTATCCAGTAAGATTCGGTGAAGATGAAAAAGAAAGCGAAGAGAACACCAAGTACAAATAGTACATCTAGTCGAGCTGGCCTTGTCAAGCGACAGAACGATGGATGGAAAGTTGTGTCCGATGTTTTGCTGGTCTGTGAGCTGTTGTTATTCATCGCATTATCGACTCTATCTGGCAAAGATGCGCAAACTGTGAAAGGACCGAGCAAATCGGCCAAAACAGTATGTATAGTTTCTGTACTAAGATGTGCCAAGTTTGACAAGCGGATCAAAAGGTCCTATACTATGAACATTTTATTTACAGTCGAATTTTTCTTCGTTTATTGCTGTTTTTCGACAAAGGTTTTGGCAACTTAGAGCCCCTGTGAAACTTTCTTTATTTGTATTTGAAGATCGATTCTCTATGCATTTGTAGATTGTTCGTGCATGTAGTTTCAGCAGTCGTCGAAGCTCAATGGATTAAGTAATTATTTTGATAGCTAGTTGTGATTGCAGTCTGTTCACCTAAAGAGCTATCATTTTATTTATTGCGTACACGTTTAATACATCTATCTTGCTTCGCTTTAGTTCAGTTTGCACCGTAGTTTAGAATGCTTGAAACTGAATAAATACGTAACTATATTAAGTTTAACTTTGGTTCTAATTAAATGGTAACAGTAGTTTTCTATAGCTAAGACCTACAGTTACGACCACCTTGGGCCATGGAAATTTACTTGTATTAACGGGGTGGTCGTATTAACGGGGTTTCAAATAAGAGAACGCGTGGGCTTTTGTTTTGTTCGGGCAACAAAAAAGTGGTCGTAATAAAGGGGTGGTCGTATTGACGGGGTTGTCGTTTGGCAGGGTTCCACGGTAAGTGAATTTTGGCTTTGCTAAATGGCGATGTTATTGCATGTCTTCTGTCTAAAAAAAACGTTGAGGAAATAGACTCGGACAGCAATGCATGATAAACAGAGCTAGCTCAAATTGTAAGAGGCTCATTTTTGTGGAGGCATGAAGAACGATTTCTATGTCATGTTTTACAAAAGAGATCCATGCCTATGCTATTAAAATACGTGTGCTATATGAATACACAAATTGTTGTACCTAATGGAAAGTATGAACACATTCTCATTTAAATAACATTAACTAAAGTTAAAAAGAAAACCTGCTTCCTAGTAGGGGACTATTTGGAAACAAAGAAGCCAGTCAAAATGCAAGATTTGCCACAGGCTGCTATAATAGTAATTAATCTATGTAGAAAAAGCAAATCAGAGCTATTAGTTAGTGAAGATGATTTTGGAATTGTTTCAGTTGTTCTATATGCAAAGGAACATCCATTTACTTTACAATTTAATTTTGTTGCAGCAAGAACGGCATTAAAAAATGGTCCAAGAGCTAGTTGATGACATTGTCATCACTGGTTTAGCATGTCGACTCCCAGAATCTGACAATTCTGAAGAATTTTGGAGCCACTTGGTAAATAAAGAAGATATGGTAACAGAAGATGGGAGGCGATGGAAGCCAGGACTTCATGGTCTTCCCAAAAGAAGTGGCAAGTTGAAGGATATCAGTCATTTTGATGCACAGTTTTTTGGAGTGCATGCAAAGCAAGCACACACTATGGATCCCCAACTAAGAATTCTATTGGAGTTGACATATGAAGCCCTAATTGATGCAGGTGTTGACCCACAATCTGTACGCAACTCAAAAACTGGTGTCTTTATTGGTGCGAGTGGCTCAGAAGCTGGAGAGGCCTTCAGTGCAAACACTGAAGAGGTTGTTGGATATGGGATGACTGGCTGTTGCAGAGCTATGTTTGCAAATCGTGTTTCCTTTACCTTTGATTTTAAAGGGCCCAGCTATGCTATTGACACAGCCTGTTCATCATCGTTGCTGGCCATGGATTGTGCTGTCCAAGCCATTCGGTCGGGTACTTGTGATGCAGCAGTTGTTGGTGGAGTAAGTCTCACACTGAAGCCAAATACAGCTGTTGATTTTCTGCGCCTCAACATGCTTTCTCCTGACGGTGCCTGCAAATCATTTGATATTAGTGGTAATGGCTACTGCAGATCAGAAGGTGCTGTTGTGATTTATTTGGTAAAGAAGTCAGTTGCCAAGCGTATTTATGCACATGTTGTCCATTCTGGTACTAATTCTGATGGGTACAAAACACAAGGTCAGTAATATCATTTGAACTTATCATCATCAGTTGCCCTTGTTACCCTTGCCAAGTGGTACCTACAGACCATGACAAGTCCTCCCACAGAGCTCTAATGCTAGCCGGCTTCTCTACTTCCTTTCAGGATGACTTAAGTTCTAGCACTGTTGATTTTTGCCTGGCCTTTTTAGGCTTTCCTCTGCCTCACATCTCTGAGGGTTCCAGTGGAGGGATTGTCTGGTTACAATGTCTGGTGTGATATTAAGATATTCAACTAAAGATTTATGATATTGATTCTTAGGTACCCAATTTTAAGGCATTGAATTTGAATATAATTCAAACACTAAAATTCCCTGGAACAATTTTGATTTTTTTTAAAAAAATTCACTTTAAAAGATTAATTTTGGAGAACATGTATAATGATTTAAATATTTCTTCTCTACAAATTTTAACGAACTTGCCTGAATTCTGGAAGGTCCTTAAGATTTATGCATAGTTATTGTGGGAACCTATTATCAGTAGTGGATCTAAATTTTTTACAGACTGACCTAACTCTCACCAAATAATGTAATTCGTTCCTCATTTCTTTTTAGCTTGGTTCAAACAAACTCATTCGTAAAAACTTTTTTGGCAGGTGTAACATATCCAAGTGGAGCCATACAGAAAGCACTTCTGGAACAAGTATATGCAGAAGCAAAGGTTAACCCTGGTGAAGTTAGTTATGTTGAAGCACATGGTACTGGAACAAAGGCTGGTGATCCTGAGGAATTAAATGCAATAACAGATGTCTTCTGCTCACGTCGACCTGCAAACTCACCACCACTGTTGATTGGATCAGTGAAATCAAATATGGGCCATCCAGAGCCAGCATCTGGCCTTGCTGGTGTCACCAAAGTGGTTCTCGCCATGAAACATGGAACTCTGCCTCCCAATCTGCATTTTAACACTCCTAACCCAGATATACCTGCCTTACTTGATGGCCGACTGAAGGTATTTGTGAACTCTTGGTGGTATGTAGTTGTGAAGTGATGTATTGCTGCAATATAGGAAGTTTTTGATGCCTTACATTCTTCAGTTATCCTCGTACGTTAGTGCATCTTTAAAATTGTTCTTGAATTCCTAATTAGTACCTTTTACAGTTTCGCTAACACTAGTAGAGTTAACAGAGTTTAATTTTCTTTTTTATTCATCCACTTTTTACAGGTTGTGACCGAACCTACTGAATGGAGTGGTGGGTTAGTTGCTATAAACTCATTTGGTTTTGGAGGTTCCAATGTCCATGTGCTCTTGAGGTCTCCATTTAATAAACAAAAGCAGCAACCATCGACCCTTCAGCTTCCAACTATGATTCCAATCCCTGGACGTACTGAAGAGAGTGTGCAAAAGATATGCAAACTTGCCAATGAAAATTCAGACAACAGTTCACTGCTTTCATTGTTGCAAGATATATCACACCCCCCACTTAACACCTTTCCATATAGAGGTTATACAGTTGTCAACAGTACCGAAAAGTGTGAGGCAGTCTCAAAAATACAAATGACTAATTCACGACCCATTTGGTTTGTGTTTTCTGGAATGGGCACCCAGTGGCATGGCATGGGGCACAAACTGATACAGCTACCTACATTTAGAGATTCAATTCGGAACTCCACGAAAGCATTGAAAGATATTGGTGCTACAGTTGACCTGGAGAAATTGATTGTTGAAAGTGATGATAACACTTACAATAATACTCTTAACTCATTCATTGGTATGGCTGCCATCCAGATTGCCTTGGTGGACTGTCTCAGAGCTGCAGGTAAGTAAACATTCCATATTGATCAACACCAGGATGGGTAGGAAAGGGTGTTTACTTTTGAAATACTTGGTGAATCTAATCCTGTGACAGAAACAGTGACTATACTACTTTGCTTTGTACCATTACTAAAATCTCAGTTTATATACAGAAGGCATTTATGACACGAACTGTGTTGTCTGACAGTTTCCTTAAATTGGTTGCAAGTGAGAATGCTACTGTAAGTTCTTTGTGTAGTGTCTATAATTTTTAAGTTATTGGTTTTGTTTATATTTGGAATAACGAAGTATTTAATCTTACTCTTTTTTCGTATGCTAGTTGTAGAAACTAAAAGTGATTTACCATCTGTTCTTTCTGGCAGTTGCAGTGGGTACCCAAAACGTTTGATTAGTTTTGATTTAGGGAAATTTTCTTCAACTTCTTAGGCATTCACCCTGATGGTATTGTTGGTCACAGTGTAGGAGAACTGGGTTGTGCGTATGCAGATGGTAGTTTCACAGCACAAGAAGCTATCAAAGCTGCGTACTGCAGAGGTAAGTCTTGATCAAGTGAATGGGACATTGGTTATTCCTACACATTAATTCTTCGATGAATATTGTCTTGATAACTGGAATTTCTTTTAAACTTTTTTTAATCCAAAACGTGTGTAGGAAAGTGCATTCAGGAAGCTAACTTGCCTCCTGGAGCAATGGCAGCAGTTGGTCTGACATGGGAAGAAACCAAACGCCGCTGTCCACCTGGTGTTTTGCCAGCGTGTCACAATGCTGAAGACACGGTGACAATTTCTGGTGAGGCTGTTGCTGTGGCGAATTTCGTCCAGGAATTGAAAAATGAGGGAGTGTTTGCCAGAGAGGTGCGCACATCAGGTGTGGCTTTCCATTCACATTACATGGCTGCGATTGCACCCCTGCTTCAGGCATCACTTGAGAAATTCATTGTGAACAAAAAGCGCTCATCCAAGTGGCTCAGTACATCCATCCCGGAGGAGAAATTGGACAGTGATCTTGCCCAGTACTCGTCAGCTGCATACCATGCTAATAATCTCGTCAGCCCTGTTCTGTTTCAAGAGGCATTGAAGAAGGTACCTGAGCATGCTATTGCAATCGAAATAGCTCCACACTGTCTGCTGCAGGCCATTCTTAAGAGATCCTTGAGTACAAAGGCAGTGATTGTTCCCTTGATGAAAAGAGGACATACCAATAACCTGGAATTCTTCATGTGCAATCTTGGAAAGCTGTACATGAATGGTGTTGATGTTAACGCTACTGCCCTTACGTGTAGCAGAAAGGAATATCCAGTACCTGTTTCAGTGCCATCTATTGCACCTTATGTGGGCTGGGACCACTCACAGGTCAGTGAGTAACAGATAGTATAATATAATGAAATTTTGGGAAGTTCTTGTTCTGGAATTATTGTTCATCTTGCAGTACACGATTATTATTTAGCCAAATACGCTCGTCATTTCCAGATTATCACAACACTAGGGTAAATAATTAACACTTTGCAGAGTTAATAAGTTAGCAACACTACCTCTTAATTTTATACTTTGAGAAGTTGGATAAAATTTCAGTTGTAGATAGAGTTTGTTGCTGATATCGGTAAAGAGGATAATACAGAAAATTTGCTTATTTTGGAATATTAAATAGTGAGAGATTATTTGAAATACGTTATAATGACAGGGTTGTCAAAATAAGCCGGCAACCGGCGCATTTCACCGGCTACTCTGAAAAATGTGCCGGCTACTGTAAATGCTTGTAACTCAATTTTCAGCATGGAAGCATGACATTGAGGGAATTAAAACTGTACAGTTTAATAGAGATGAAAACAAACTTGAAAGGAAAAAATAAATATCTAAGTTTAAAATTGATGAAATTTGAGTGTGCCACGATTGGGAGCATTAGGAACATTTCACGTAAGATCAGATAATGGGATATCACCGCGATAATTAGTAGACTTGCAATATACGTCATTACGAAGTTCACATATTGAGAAGAGAAAGTCATGGCGACCGGCGGCGACGGAGGGGGGCCTTTGGCCCCCAGTGCCCCCTACTCTTTGGCAACTTCGGCTACTCTAAATCGTTTTGACAGCCCTGCATTTAATGTATTGAAAGAAAAAATAAATTTATAACGTTTCTTTAGTTAACCTTTCATTATTCAGTTTCTAGTCTGTTAACTTCATTGATTTTATTTTCAAGGAGTGGGATGTGCCGACTGCTGAAAGATTTCCATCAACAGGTTCTGGAGGAAGTGCAACATCATCAAACTTTACCTTTGAAATGTCACCAGCTTCTCCTGATAAATATCTGGAGGGTCACTGTATAGATAGTCGAGTGTTGTTCCCTGCCACAGGATATTTGGTTCTGGCTTGGAAAACGCTAGCAAAGTTTGTGGGACTTCTTCCAGAACATCTTCCTGTGGCCTTTGAAGATGTTACAATACATCAAGCAACTATCCTTCCTAAAACTGGTGCAGTTACACTAACTGTTCACTATATGCCAGCCTCAAACAAGTTTGATGTGTCAGAGGGTGAAACCTTGGCAGTGTCTGGAAAGGTGTGTTTTAATGAAGTTTTTATCATTGTGCATGAAATTATTCATTTATGTTTGCAACAGGGTAAAGGGAAAAGGTATAGAAAAACTGCAGTACCGGGATCAACACCCTGATCAAGTGTGTGGGTTATTTAATGTTCCCCATAAAAGACGGTGGGGTTGGATTTTTGATGTCCCAATGTAAAAAGATACGAAGGCCCGAACTATTTTAGAGGTGAAGGAAAGTTATTGCCTTTATAGTTATGTTGAGACCATGTTCCAAATTATTTACATATCAAAGCAGTGCCACAGGATAAGACTTTGAAAAAAATCTATTGTTTATTTATTCGCAGTAGATGATTTTACAATTTTAAATACCCAGGTATATGTCCCTGACAATCCTGTCCTTAGCCACACATTCCGTGAAGCCACACCCAACAAAGAGGATGTTCACTTGACTTCTGACTGTATTTATAAAGAGCTTCGATTGCGGGGTTATGATTATGGCCCGACCTTTCAAGGCATTGTGGGAGCTAACAGCTCTGGAACAAAAGGCGAATTACTGTGGAATGGGAACTGGGTATCTTTCCTTGATACCATGTTGCAGGTGAGTGTGATTTATGGTAGTAGAAACAAAGTCTTCAACTACTATTCATGCTGGATAAGCCTGAGTTTAATAACATACTGAGATTTATTTAGGAATGAACAAAAGGTATATATATGCGTTATTGAACAAGCGTGAGGTCAAGATGGCTGGACAGTGGCCAAGTTCTTATTTTTTGCGTTATAATGGATCGAGACAAAGTTGAGGTCCATGAAAATGCAAAAAAGAACGAGGCCAATATCCAGCCATCTTGACCGAACAAGCTTGTTCAATAAAGGATTTATTATATGGCCTATATAACTACTGAAAATGACTTGTTTATTTTCGAGCGTTGGGAAAGAAAGCCAACTGATCACTGATGGCGCGTTCTTGTTCTTGATTGGACAAATTGAAAAATAATCTGATTTAATTGGTTTACAAGTTTGATGAGTAAACCTCAAAATGGAATCAGAAGCTACACAAACTTTCACGAAGCAAAGTTTATATTCTTCGGACGAAATGACTTCTTTTAAATACTTTGAAAAATGTTCAAAGCGACGAGAATGGCTTAATTTTCAAAATCAAAAATTTTCGGTTTTTGTTGACGAATAAATTTACGAAACTCGTCTATGTTTTCTTTGTTTTGACTGTGCGACTCCATGCTCCACGCAATTTTTTTTTCTTGTAGGAATAAAACGAGCAATCCCGAGCGGGCAAGATGGGCCTATCTTGCCCATTCGTGTAACCAATCAGAACACAGAATTCGCTTCATCTTGCCCGCTCAGCGAGCCTGCCATATAATAAGGAACAGTATTATTTTGGATGCATTCTGGAGCCTTGCGTGAGAAACTCCAATAATTTACTTGTTCAGTTCAAGATGGAAGTTAGTTATCATTAACACGACGGTGTTGACTACTTACTGCAATGCAATCAACACAATACATATTCAGTTCTTATTTGATCGTTTTTTATATTAACTAATATTTCTTTATTATATTTTACAATGCAAAACGTTCGTCAGTACAAAATATTTTATTGCATCGTCATTTTTAATGTTTGAGCATTTGTTTGCGTTCTCTTCTGTAGATATCAGTGCTTCGTTTGCCTGGTCGTGGCTTAAGACTTCCAACCAGAATCCGTTCATTGCGTGTCGACCCATCTATTCATCTGGATGCCGCTAAGGAGGGAACTGTAGTTGTAAGAGTTGATCCGAAAATGGACGTAGCCGTTGCTGGTGGAGTAGAGCTTCGTGGTAAGTTAAACATAACAATAGTATTATTCCTTGCATGGTATTATGGTGACATACCGTATCTTTGAAATTGATGGTACGATTGTGATGCCGATTAAATTTGTGTGGTCGTTTTAGAGCTAATTGATGCTAATCGTTTTCTAGGTTTACATGCAACTGTTGCCCCTAGAAGGCAGGATGGACAAGTTCCGGTTCTGGAGAGCTTCTCATTTGTGCCATACATAGACAGACGTTCTTACGAAGAGTCTGCAGAACATACTAAGATAGATAACAAACAACTGATGGAAACGCTGGGTCGTGGAAACACATTGAAGGTTATGTTAGACATTGTTATCGAGAACAGACTTGGTACCAGTCTTACCATTTGTGAGATTGGAGCCGTCGAGAGTAAAGCTTTTAGTCATGTTGCTCCACTAATTGCTCTCCATCCCATGATGCAACTGAAGTATACTGCCACAGATAAAACTGAGGAGAGTTTGTCTGAAATCAAATCTCCCGCTGAAGAAAATCATGTTGAATTGTGTGTCTGGGATGTTAGAAAAACTGCACCAAACAGCATAAACAAGAGTGACCTTCTTATTGCTTGCAGCCTTAGCCTCACCCAGTCACCTGAGTTCTCGTCAATTATTTCTAACCTCAGAGGTGCTCTCAAACCACAAGGCTTCCTCATGTTGCATTACGTTGGCTCATCTAATGACTTCTTGAAATCGCCAACTGTTGGTGTTCTGGAGAAGGAGCAATTTGCAGTTGCTTGTGTAAAGAACACAAATGACGGTTCAAGTCTTGTCCTTTGTCGTATTGTTCATGAAGCCGTAGAGAAGTCACCCATCATTCTGGACATCGATGAGACATTTGAATGGGTTGGTGAACTGCAAACTCTTCTGAATACCAGCAACAAGTCACGAATATGGCTACGCTGCTGTGGTGCAAAACCATCTGGAATCGTTGGTATGACGAACTGCCTGAGACAAGAACAGGGTAATGAAAAATGCATGTTAATTTGTGTTTAAGACAACAGCGTGCGTCAGCGATTGAGTAAACCAAGTTTTTAATCAATTCTTAGTTGAAATGTTGAATTATCACAGTAATTAGAGAAGGAAGTCAATATTTCAAACGTAAACCCTTCCTCTTACGGCGATAATCAAACACTTCGAATTCAAGCTACGCTTCATTAAATAACTTAATGAAAGATATCATGTG
Organism: Isaurus tuberculatus; assembly: GCA_025447995.2. Classification (NCBI taxonomy): domain Eukaryota; kingdom Metazoa; phylum Cnidaria; class Anthozoa; order Zoantharia; family Zoanthidae; genus Isaurus; species Isaurus tuberculatus. The sequence goes on from JAOEHV020088033.1 coordinate 28,501, forward strand.
TTGTTTAAAGTAATAGAACACAATTTACTTGTAGGAAGAATAACTAGGTATACTTGCCTTCTAATGTTTAGTCTGTTAATGAAGTTAGCAACTTTTAAAAATAAAGTTTAATAAGTTCGAGAGACAAAAACAAGCTTCAGTTTTACGTAATATATTTCAGATCGTTCACACTACTTAAGATTCAAATTTTATTAATAAAAGTAGTTTGAATACGTTTTGCTTAATATAAAGAAAGACATTAATGTTTGTTCAAAATAGTTCAAATAGTTATAACGGCCTACAAATACTTAGAATGTATCAATTTGCATTTGTTTTGAAGTTTTTAAACTAAAATATAAGTTTGTTTAAGGTGGAGAGAGGATTCGCTGTCTGTTCGACCCGTCTGGTAACAATAGTTATAATGGCCTACAAATACTTAGAATGTATCAATTTGCATTTGTTTTGAAGTTTTTAAACTAAAATATAAGTTTGTTTAAGGT
>JAOEHV020088034.1:0-15788 GCA_025447995.2 Isaurus tuberculatus
CAGATCAGAAGCCGCCATGTTGGTAATCCAGTAGTTTGTGATAGTTCTCATTTTCTTTTCTCGATATACAATCGCAATCACCAAGGAATTTCCAACCAGAGACAACAAAAAAACTAAGATGTAAGCACTTGTCTTGAACACTGTGGACAAAGTCGATTCCATGACGGGTAGATTAATGGTCTTGTTCATGGTAATACTCAGGCTTGTTTAGTCTTTGCAGATCTTAACTAATAAATAATTTTCTTTCATGTCTAACAATATTATGCATTCGTAAGACAGGTGGATTTTCGTCCTGTTAGTGTTAATTGGTTTGTGATCATATTATTTGACTTAAATTGTATTTTCATACATGCTAAAAATTTCTCCTCTAACTGATAAAACCTTTTTTTTGTCTTATTTATTATTTCATTGTTAAGTGCAACTTGATGCATGAAAGAAATGAAAAACATTTTGCAAATCTTTTCGTAATATACATTTACAGTCCTCGAAATACAATTATTTTTTTCCTGATTTCAATCAAATAAAATGTATTCAAAATTATTTGTATTTTTCTGTGGCTTTTGAATTTTTTTATCATTGTTCTCACGAATTATTTTTCCTTTAAATTTTTTTTTAAATGCTCAAAACGAATGGGAGACTTTCTCGATAAAATTAACATAAAATGTTTTCATTTGGCGCTTCAAAATTTACGAGCAATTTTGTTCTAAACAAGAAAACAAAGATATCTGCTTCGATTGACGACATTGGGAAGAATTCAATTTTTGGTGTTTGCGTTCTGAATTGAAATAAGCCAACAAACTGATAAACTTCATCTACTTATTGCTTTGAAACCGCCGACATTTCGTTTGCACTCTGAACAGCTTTCAGTTTCTTAAACGACAACCTCATTTAATTAATTCCTGTTTTATTAATGCCAAGTAACCCGAGCATTTTTTAAATTGCTCATTTTAAAGAAACTTAATGCTACCGTACTTAATGTGTTGCTGGGTTTCATAAAATAGTTACCTTGGAAACAAGAATTTCGACAAGAAGAAATTTTTATTCTTATTAGTTCTAAACCAAACGAAATATAATAAATACTCGAATAAACAAACAATTGACAGTAGTTGGCGTTGTTATCATGTCGTTTTCTTCAATCTGTTATAGTCTATTGACAATTCATGTTTGGCATCTGGAAATCACAGCTTCTTGTTTTAATTTAACCCATTTTAGGTTAAATTTTTTGATATAGACAATCGAAATATGAAGAAGAACGAACTAAGAAAAGTTTAAAAACTCAAAGAAGAGTGATACTCTATAGGGGGCAGCACAAATGATTTGCTCGTGCTTCAGTATACGTATGGTTCCACACAAATATTTCAGAGTAGGAAATAGGTTTCGTAATTTCCGATGTTGTATTGATAGTTTTGACATATTAGAGCAGTATGTTTAGCTTAAAGGCCTAAAACTGAAATCTTCCAAATTTTATTAAAATTTACACTGAAAAAAAAAACACTACTGTAATTATTAGATTCAAAAAAGATATCCAGATAAAAAAGAAAAGGATGTGAAATTTGAACGCCGAAAGAACAACTGAAATATTACTAGAGAGTTTTTTGAACAGGTTTAAGAGTGGCATGAATAAAATAATTTGAAAATTTAAAACCTCACGAATGTAGAGAAAATTGCAGTTTTTCTAAATGTTCAGAATGGCTTAATTTGGAATGTGGCAATAAAGTATTTTATATGTGCAAAATAACACTTCTTTATTTTTTTTTACAATCTATAGTTCTCGTTTACTATATGCTAAGGGTGTAATGTATGAATGATAAATTTAATCAACATGTATGGTTATAAAAAAATGTGAATAAAGTTTCTTAAAATGTAATTATCTTAAATTGTATAAAAAGAAGAATTAAAAATATTGTTTGTAAATCTTAAAAATGTATTCTTTAATCTGTTCGTTTTAAATTAGAACGGCGTAAATTAACGTTGACTTAAATATCAGTTGTCGTTCTTTAAATCGTTTTAGTTTTAGTTTCAGTTTATTGATTTAGCCGCAAATTGTAATATACACGTAACAGTATTATTTCATTTATACATAAATTTACAGAAATAGCAAGGCATCAAAAAATTGAAAGGCTTCTGAGACATAGACCCCCAAATTGTGTAATAGTTACTACATAAATAACGCCCATAGGCAGGCAGATAAATTAACCAAACATATTTAAGGAAAAAAGGAACATAAATTTTTCATACTTTATATAAAAGAACACTGACACATAAATATGGGGGGAAATGTAGACTTTTCCCAGTAATCTTTTATTACAGTTTGTCCGATTACAATTGGCGTTGATCGGGCAAGGAGGATATATAGAGAAGACTTTGGAAATGGATCATTAAAAAATAATATGGGACTCAATTGCATTGCTAAGGAATGAAGCAGTTAGAGAAGAACGCACAAATTTGCTTAAGAAAGAAGAAAAAATATGCAGATTGGTATAATGTATTTTTCCTGTTTTATTTTTAAAACCCGCTTAAATCGAAGTTGTGATTTTATTTTTACTTCGCTTTATAGTTTTTTGATAAGCTGAGTTTCTTCTGTTTTTTATTTGAACACAACAAGATATAAAAACTTTGTGTGGGTTAGTGTTTTTTTGTACCAAAATTGTCAACCTCAAAAAGCAAGACTTTGGAAGATGGCAAGAACATCACTAGAAACGAAAAAAAAAAACATTTTAACGAAAAAGATATGAAACGAACTATACATTTATTCTCACGACGTTTCGGGGTCGTTATTCTAAGGTACAAGTGCTTTATATACGGATAGCATAATTTGCATAAGGTGTTTATACTTAATTGTTATTTAAATAACTTCGCTTTTATAGAATCGCTTTGAACATTTAGAGAAGGTGACAAATCTCTTATGAACAACATTTCATAAATCAAACAGTCATATTTGGTCTTGCATTTTCTTAAGACTTTAAACTGATCATTAAAGTTATCAGGCAAACAGTCATGTTTATTTATAAAATGTTTCTTAATACTAGAAGAATTAAGTTTGTGTTCATCGCAACGCTCGTGTAGGTGTCTCATTGTAAAACCGACATAGTTTTCATCACAAAAACTACATTTAAATTCATAAACAACTCGTTGCTGGTTGACTAGGGAGGGTTTCTTCTCAGTGATCTTAATTTCATCCTCTAGCTTTTTGCTCAGGAAAACAGGCTGGAAATTTATTTTGATTTTTGAACCAAGTTCCTTTAATTGTCGTTTGACAGAGTCGGCAGATTTCTGGTTTTTGAAAGGTAATACAACTCGCGCAACCATTGTCGTAGTCGAGTCACGCGTAGGTTTTTTAGGCGAGGTCTTATCCGAAACAAATCGATTGATAATGCGATTCGCCTTCGGCTCGGGATTTACAAGCTTTTCTCGTGTTCTCCCAACATCCCAAGTGGTTTATTATGCCAGGAAACCTATAAAAAAGTATGGTTTATTGCTTAAAGAAGCATTGAATAAAACTGAACGTGAAGAAGATGCAAATTAATCGTTTCAGAAATAGCTGTGGCGTGTGTTGTGCAAAACCTTTAGGATTTTCACTTTTGATCTTAACTCTTGTTAGAGAAATGCCTTGGGTAAATTACCTAAAATTTCAGTCACCATAGAGGTCACTGTTACTGGCTAAGCGCGCATGCGAAGATCTTGTGTTTTATTCTGTTTACTTTACCAGTGCCTAGGACATTCAAAAAGTTCTTACTTTTTAACAGCGTGAGTTTATAATATTTAAATCTGTCGAATAGACAGTTAAATTTTTTTAGTTTGGCTAAAGAAACGTATATTAAACTCAGTAAGATATAACGCAAGTGAATTGGCGACTTCAAAGGAAATTGTGTATTTTTTAACTAATCAAATACCAAAAACGAAAACTCTTAATTTTTCCATCATAGACATAGATCTTTTTTAATAGAAATATACATAGAATTTTATTTTAAAATACCATAACATTATTTACAAGATACAGATAATTATAATTGGAAAGTTAGGATTTACGTGAAAGAGCCGACGAATTTCGTCGACTGCCGGCTCTTATTAAAAACCCTGAGAGATATAGAGAATTTCTAACTGTTTCCCACCGAAGTGATGTTGAATTCGTAGGATCGAAAGCCCGAGTAAGTTAAAGTCACAAAAATTGTTCAAATCTCGGCAGAGTCGGAAATCAATCCTGGGGCCTTGTGATATTATAAAAAGACTTTAATATCACTTTTTTAACATAACATAGATAATACACATTTCTGTTTATAAAAGGACTAGAATATCCTTTTTATAAGTTTAAACGAATATGATAAAAATACATTGATGTTAATGTTTCGTATCTCTGTCTTTGTTATCTGTATTTGTCTAAGCCATTTTATTCTCTACTTTGTTTAATTCCAAGATCTGATGTGCTCTTATCCCATTGTGAGATATCTGTATTTTAAAAATATATGAGAGAATTTCTGCTATTCCCCACCGAAGTGCGTTTTCTTCGCTAGCCACAAACGATCGAATTTTCTTCTTTATAAGCTTGTTATTTATTAGTTATTGCTTAATTCATATATTTATATGTTTACTATAATTCTGTTGTAAAGTATGTAATGATTTTTTAGTTTTCTGCTGGCAATCCTTTTAATTCAGCCCAGGCGGCGAGAAGGAATAATAAACCAGTGATGATGATGATGATGATGATGATGATGATGATGATGGTGACGGTGATGATGATGATGATGATGATGATGATGATGGTGATGGTGATGATGGTGATGATGATGATGATGATGATGATGGTGACGGTGATGATGATGATGATGATGATAATGATGATGATGATGATGATGGTGATCGTGATGATGGTGATGATGATGATAATTAATTATTAATTATTTTGCTACCAATACTTGTGATGTTCTTTTTACTTTTATAATATATTTGTTTCTATGTTACTACCATTTTTTATATCCTAGATAAATAACATAACAACAAAGACTTTGTAAAAAGATTTAAAGGCATGTCTATGATTGTATTCGTGATTGTATTATTGTATTGTATGATTGATTGCCTATGATTGTATTAGTTGTTGTTTGTGATTGTTAAATACAATGATAAGGGAGTTGTGTCCATATTACTGAATCATCTGATTGCCCGCCAGCCCTCATCAGGATTGTCTGAAAACCACAGGACCAAATGTTAGCCTTGCAGCAGTGTCTTCTCTTTTTATTTTATGGCCTCAGTATTCGGCTTAAAAAGTTCAACTAAATATACTTCATGCTTAGTTATATAGCAATAAACTGGTCGTGTGACCGCGTGAGACTAAAATATGTACCGCCAAGACATGTAATAAGCAGAAAATTTAAACGTCATTGTTATTCCTCCTGGCTGCGTCTGAGCTCTGTTTCAGTTTTTCTTTTTTAAAACTGATTGAGGAATTATCGCGTAAGACAAGATAGGACAGATTTTTACATAAATATTTACATGTCACCTCATCTATACAAAAGTTTAAATGTATTTGCATAACTCAAATTACACCATTTTCGCGTATCATATACAATACACAAAATATGTGGCAGATATCTGTCTTTGTTAGTGTTTGATAGTGCAGAATAAAAAGAGTGTGTATATATGTATGTATATAGGACAAATTCACGGGAGGAGAAGAAGAAGAAGAAGAGGTTATTTCTTACCATCCAACTTTGTATTCTCCCGTGAATTTGTCCTAAAATTTGAAGAGAGGACTAGGAATCATTTCTGATCCTTCTACCATTAGGCTGCATCGTTGTTTCGCCCGACACGTGTATTCAAGCTATATTTAACAATTATTTCAAGAGCGCGCGTTGGATATGAGATGGTAAATAGCCAAAGAGGTGCGTAGCGCCGAGTTGGCTATAACTCATCTCGTATCCAACAAGCGCGAATGGAATAATTGTTTTATTAAATTTCTTGAGCTTTCTGAACTCTTCGATACTTAAAAATAACAGCTAAATTTTATTCAGAGCCTATTTTTCGGCTTTGCAAACAACACCGTTAGTTTCCATATATGGTCAACTCCGAATATGAGCTGATAACCGAGAATGAGTGAACCAATCAGAACACGCGAAACGCAATATACGAGGTTGACGAGGTTGAATATTTAATAAATATATATTTAAGAATTATTCCAGGAGCGCGCGTTGGAAATGAGATGGTAAATAGCCAACGAGGCGCGTAGTGCCGAGTTGGCTATAAATCATCTCATGTCCAACAAGCGCGAATGGAATAATTGTTTTATTAAATTTCATGAGCTTTCCGAACCCTTCGATACTTGAAAGTGACAACCAAATTTTTATTAGTTCTATTTCAATTTATACAACAAGCTACACAGTTTCCATATATGGCCATTCGGTATATGAGCTGATAACCGAGATTGAGTTAACCAAGCAGAACGCTAGAAACTCGATATTCGAGGTTGAAAATTTAATGAATAAATAGATATATATTCAATGAATAAAACAGTCTCGCGCGTGCTTCTAGAAAAAAAAATATAAAACGCTATGACGTAGGAGAACACGAGAAAAGTGTTGAGAGAAAACGAGGCGAAGCCGAGTTTTCTCTCTGCTTTTCGAGTGTCTACTACGTCATAGCGTTTTCTATTTTTGTCTAGAAACACAAGCGAGGCTGTTTTATTCCTTTTAGAAAATAATTTCTAAATTTTGCGTTATGTGACGTCATACCGTGATTTATATTCAGTTATATAAAACGGAACTATAACCAATCAGAGCGCGCGTTATTTCGGGCTTATTTTCTAAATAAATATATAAATCTCTGTTAAAGTCTTTTTTTAACTTTTTTTCTCCTTAGTTTTATTGTCTTGTTTTATCGTGTACATAAATTTTGTCAACACTTACTTTTTTATCGCTCCCCTGAAGTAGGAATCAAAATGTCGATCTGTTCTTAATTCTTATCAGAAACATTTTTAAAACGCTATTTCTAAACAGATTAATATTTCATGACCTAAAAAATGTGACGAACATCTGTTTCTCCAACAATATTATCGGTCAGGTAATGCATAAGTAAACGAGACCGAATGTCCGCCAGCGTATTTCGTGATTTATGGGCGCGAGTGATGTTTTGAAAGCTCTCAAAATTTCACAAGCCGAAGGTGAGTGATATTGAGAACTTCAAAACATCGCAGACGACCATAAACCACAAAATGCACAGGTAGGTTTGTACGATTTTTTTGCTCATTTTTTTCTCAACGATGCAGAGTATAGACGCTTCAATGATGCAATATGCTCGTACTCTTCGAGTTTCTCGTTCACGTTTCGTTCAGTCGCCCATTTTTTCCTAACTTTTAATAACGTCTGGGTAGGTTTCGAAGTATTTTTTCCATAGCATTTTCTTTCACTCGATTAACATCGCTTTGGTTTGGCAAGTAAAACGACAGTCAGCCATTTTCTTTTTGTTTTTAAATTTGGTGCTACGGGGTGTTTCCGAAGCACCTTCCGTATTGCACTTTAAAATGCAGCCTATAACTTATTTATGCACTCGCAATTATCCAATCAGATATGAGACAGGCAGAAGAACCCAGGCCGGCGGCTGAATTTACCGCCATCTTGGGCTTTTTAACGGGCTCCTAAAAAGGCCATAGTTATTAAATATGCTATAAAAATTAACAAAAAAAAGTAGCAGTGGCAAGTGTAACATGAAGTGTCAGTTTTTTAAAGAAGAAATAGTGAGCTTCGGTGTAAAATTGTTGTTGCTTACGAGCATCGAACATTAACTAAACTCCCTTCTGGCTTTTTGCAAATGAGGTTTGACTTTTCACTTTACACAAAATGGAACTTTAGGGGCATAAACTTTTAAAATTTCTTAAGGGAGGGATTGAAAATATTTTGGAAACCCTAGCACCTGCACTTTTTCACCCGCCTCTCTGTTTCCTGACCGGGATATTCGCTAGTTTACTAACCTGCAACTTCAATAGCTTGCTAAGGTAACTCTTGAAATAAGAGAAGTAAATCTTGCCCATAGTGTCTATATACTCATCCCTGATCTCCTTAGCTACTTGACGGTGATGTGCCATTAGAAACTCATTGAAGTACCTTAAATACAAGACATTGAACATTTATAACTTCATTAATCACAATCACAGACTTTGCAACCATAACACTTAATTTTCTGTGTTGGTAGGCAATATGGAACAAAGTCAATTGAGGCAAACTTTCTACTCTTAAACTATCGTTTAGCAATTCCCTTAGCGTAATTAATGCCCTAAGGATATTCACAATATCGGAACTGAAACACCAAACTAAAGATTCCTATATACAACTCCGACAACTAATAAAGTTCTAAGCAACTGTCTTCAGTTACATTATTTATTTATAGGCTAGTTTTCTCTTCTAAATAAAAGACTGAAATATTTCCTCCTTATTTTATATATTTTCTACAGTCTGCACAGAGTTGATTGATTTACTATAACCAGCAGAATGAATGACATAATAATATCAATAATAATAATAATCATAATCGTAATCATAGGCACAGCCACAATAAAATCATAAATAAATTGCTACAGAGGCTTATGTGTATTTAAAACATTTAAAACTGTCTTCAGTAAAACACACAGACGCAACAGCGGAAACATTATTCTCCTCTTTTGGACAAATTATGCATAGTTCTTTTAAATTCCCTACTAGCGTGTCAAGAGACTTGACCTACGATAAACGTCCTTATCCGACAAGGCGCGAAGGTCTAATCATTTGGAACCATAAAGCAATGTCAGCACCTTCTCCTTATATATTTTGGGACCCACAGTAAAAGTCCGGGACTCGATGATCCTAAACCTCCAACATGACAGACCGGCCTTACTAAGAAGGCTAACCAGGCGACGGTTGGTTGACATACATCTACATTTATTAATCTGTTTCCCATCTTAGTCTGGCCAAATAAAAAATATGTGTGTTTCCTATTACATCATTCTAAAAATTAGGGTAGGTTGGTAGGATTATTTTTTTATTTTTTGAAATAATTTTATTTTGCCTGAACTGCTTTTTATAACAACAGAACTGATGTATTTACATTTGTAAGTCAAAACAACTGATAATGGTGATCATACATGTACATTAAAGAGATCAAAATAGTAAATCTGAAATCCTTCAATGTATTTTTAAATTGAAATCGTATTTTGAATAACATCAACTGTACCTTAAATAACATGAAAAACCAAAAACGACAATAAAAAAATTAGGGTCGGTTACCAAAAATTAGGGAAGGTCGGTAACCGGAAACACACATATTTTTTTTGTTTGGCCTTTCTATGGCTCAGTCGATAGAGCATCTGCCTAGTAATCGGAGGGCATTAGTTCCATTTTCATTAGGGAGCTCCGAATTTTTTTTTCTATTTTTTTTGTATTTAAAGAATAATTTACTTGAGATATGAAACATTCACCAAGGGGAGTTAATACGTGAGAAGAAGATGGGGAAAAGACTAGACAGGTTAGGCTAAACATAAGTTCGAAGATACCACCCTCTTTGTTTCCTGCAAGTGCAGTTACTTTGCTCATTTCGAAAAGAAGGCGTTAGTCTGCGGTCCAAATCTGAAGGAAATCAAACCTCGTGACGAGTCTGCATAACGCTCTACCCATCATGGCCGTATCAGTATTTTTTTAAGATAGCACGCTGTCCAGCTTCCGTTTTGGGTAATAGGCTAAAATTTTTGAAAACAATGTTTCAGCTTAAATAATATACATAACAAAATTACTCAATTCTGATTGGCTGAGAACAGCGCTGTTTTTGTAAGCATAGTGCAATCAAAGAAATCTTGCTTTTGATTGGCAACTACCTAAACAATAGGGCTAGGTAAGAACCAATCAAATATTTGGTTTTGGTTGCGTGAAACATGAAGTTGATGAAATAAATTTATTCATCACATGATACATGTGCGTTACTTCCAAACTGGAACTTGTTTGTAATATTCTAATGTATATAATTAAAAAGTAATAACACGAATTTGCACTCGTGAGTTTACCTTTAATAATTAAGCATTTCTCCACGTTTTAGCTGTACCTACCTAAACTTCAGTAGGGCATTTTGAGGAATTTGATAATTTGTCATGGGTCGTCTGAATTGATAGATTTTCTGAAGAACGAACTCTCTGATTTTCTGCACAGCCTAAAACCGACGGAATCAAAAAGTTTATTCGTGCAAAATTACTGCGACTTTACAAATCTTAATTAACTTCTTCAATTTTGGTTACATAGACACTAAAGGTCACCTTTTTCCAAGATCAAAAGATTTTTAAGTGGAGTCGGGTTTACGGAGCGTTCATCTATTATGCCTCCCACCACTACGGACATTTTACGACTTTAAAGCAACCAAGAAAGTCATCGTGGACTACGCCTGTTCTTGTGTAAAAACTATACATTTGGCCGCATTTGTTAATAAGTAATGGCGCAACAAGGATATTTTTTTCGGCCTTTTTTTTGCTTAATCTACGAGCTACATTAAGTCCTTTTTGTGAGCTATAAGAGCCAATGCTGACAGTGTTCAGCGGACGAGTTTTCAACTCTTCCAAGAAGGCGAGCTTGCATCTAGCAGACTCTGGTAGTCATTTTAAATCTGTCTCTAAATGTCATTTAAACACAAATCAGTTTGTTAACTCCACCACACACAACACAAGCTATTGGGGAACAGCTAGGACAACGGTGCCGACGAAAATGGCAAAGAACAAAAGTTTTAAATACAGAACACATTAGTTGCATATTTCAATGCAACTTACAATGGCTTTTTCTGCTACACCGTTACACTAAGGAGTTCTGTGGACAACGTGAAGTTCTCTCTACAAAAATTTTGCTAATTTTATTTGTTTTTAAGACTGATTCTTTTACCTATCTCGTATTCATGCAAATCTTGTATAAAATGGGGAAAAAAATGAAAATGCATTTTTCACAACCGTCGTCGCCTTTCGCGGGCTCCCATATTCATTGATTAATTCCCTGATTGAACAGTACTTAAAGGTAATTTTTTTGTAATAAAGTAAATTATATTCCTACTTGTTGACGACAAACATTTTTCACCTCAAATTTTTTAAAAACTTAAATGAATGCGGTGAATTTTAAAACAGAAATGAAAACTGGTTGAAAATTCACCTCAAAATTCGTCTCATTTGAATCTGCCTTGATTAATTGGTAACATAAAAATAATTTGATATTTTTCATATCGGGTACCTTCGTTTTGAGTTTATCCAAGATATCATTGACGTCATTGGTAGACAGTGCACCCTTGAAGGACTGTTCTTTCACAAAGTCTATCTTATGATGAAGTTCGTGAACCTGTTCTATAAAGCTCTGCTCCGTAACTGGTGTTTCACATATGTGCCTAGAAACAACATTTGACTTCAGTGATCGCTGAAACTTGATTGATTTCAAAAACCGTGATTCGGCGTATAAATTGCACTCTTTTGAGTCTTTAGTTTCATGTTTTGATCAACCAATCAAAAATGTACAAATTGTTACAAACGCCAAACAAAACTTAGCAAGGAAGCTTAAGAATTATTTTGTGTTTAATTTCTTGACCTTATTCACTTTGGCTGAACAGCGTTTAACGAAATGTTTAAAATACGAAGGCTAAATTTGTGGAGGAGATGGTTAGATAAAGACAAAGCAAGGGTTTAGTCCGATAGCCACAAACATATAACTTTGTTATACACCTAGACTTTCACTCAACAAAACGAGCACTGTGATTGGTCGATTCTTGGTCATGCTCTTGATCAAATTCAAATGTATCCCGACCGGGATACAATTGCGCAGTTGTTGCCCGCAGGCTGACCACAACAGCACGTGATCAGTGCATGACTAAATTAAAAGTGGCGTGATTTTCAGCATGTGCTCACGTCAGCTTGACTAAGTTAAAAGTGGCGTGATATTTTACTTTTTCATGTACTTCAGCAGGATTTAACAAGTGAAGTTTATTGTAACTCATTAAACAACATTATACGAACTCGACTCCGTCTCGGGGAAACATCAGGACTCTTGGGAAAACAAAACTAACTAGTTTCCCGAGGAACCATACATTAAGTGTATAATGTTGTTTAATGAGTTACAATAAACTTCACTTGTTAAATGTGCACACTAAAGCCTTTTTTAATCAACTCGATTATTGTTTCCCTGAAGTAACTTTAAAAGTAATTTTGACCTTGAACAGGCAAGAGCAACGGAAGATATGGGTTATTCAGCCGCTTGCCAGACTGTTTTGAAAACTTTGCTGAAGTGAGTATCAACATTTGATGTACGTTTGTTCTACTTACTTCACCATTGTATCTGTGACCATCATTTCATCAACAAACTGACTCAATTCACCCCTTATGGCCTGCAAATAACACATGAAAAGACCACAGTTTCACATAAATGTTATTATCAATAAAGTTATGGTAAATAAAACAGATAAACAAGAGTCAAAGGAAGATAAAAAAAAGAAAAAATGGAAGGTAAAATCCAAGATCTTAACGTAGTTTCGCTTATCCCTAAAGGCCGATTTAGACGGTGCGATTTTCGCCTACAACTATCGTATACAACACGCTCGCGCCATCCTACAACTCGAGCCGTATCGTGTAAAACAAACCTACAACTTGTCTACGACATACGCGTGCGAAAAAAGTTGTAGGATTTTAAAAGTTGTAGGATTTTGAAACATGTTTTAAAATGCCACGACAATCGTTGATATCCTAGCCAAATAAGGTAAGCGAGATGACGTTGCAAGCTACAAAACGTCCCTTATGGGGTAGTCTGCGCAAGTTCACTCAAAAATACAAAAATTGTTCACTATTTTCATCTGTCGTATACGATGTCGTGCGCGTGTAAATCAACAGCTAAGTCATGTTGTAAGAGTGTTGTATACGATAATTGCAGGAGAAAATCGCACCGTCTAAATCGGCCTTAAGAAATGCAAAACAGTCACACAAAAGCGCTCCTTTTTTGTAAGAGCAGGTGGAATTTGCAATTTGCAACAAAGATCTAAGCTTAGCGTCCATTTCAAACTTACTAGAGACAATGCTATATATACAATAGATGCTCTTGCTGCAATATATAGCCAGGACGACATACAAACCTGGAAAACAGTTTGCTTCAAATGCAACTCTTGTTTGATTGTTATTTCGTCAACCTTTGAGTTGTTTTTAAAGCCTCTTATTGACGTTATGTGTACGAACACTTCTAGTAATTTTAGTGTGCTTACGGGGGCCACTGTAACTAGCTCCAGCTGTAGTGGTTAGTCTCCATGAGTGACTTTATATAATTGACTTGTTGACTTTATATATTTGACTTGTTAACTTATTTGTTATTTTGTTTATATTTTCAAATGTAAACAAGGAACCTAGTAAATAAATAAAAATATCGGTAAATGCAGTTATGCTTAAAAGTCAATTGATGACTTCAACTCCTGGTCGAAAACCTTGAAAGATAAAGAAAAAAAGTAATTAACTATTTACAACGTTCCGAAATGAACTCTTTAGTATTGTGGTTACAATTTCTCTTTCCCCCCCCCCCCTCTCCCCCGCAGTTACGAATCCCAACTGGTAGGAGGCAAACCAGTTGGCTGCTTACGAAGCGTACGCCGTAGTGAATTTAACACCGAGACTAAAGTATTGTTATGGTACAAACATAAAATAAGAAATCTTTCCAAGTTTTTACGATCTTCATCTTTTAAGAAAAGCGAGGGAGCACAGAAAATAATAATATAAATAATAAATTTAAATTTTTTATAGCGCTCTTTCCAGATGTGATCAAAAGCGCTTTACAAAAATTTCATATAAAATTAAATACAATGTTGAATGGAGAAAAGTGAAAAATAAAATTTAAAGTGATTCGTTAAAAAGAAAGGTCTTGATTGATTTCTTAAAACTATTAAAGGAAGCAGTATTTCTAATATCAGCAGCAGCAAAGGAGCGAGCACCAAGTGTAGGCAGCATTTTCTGTGTAGAAGGTATGTAGCAGCAGAGTACTGTTATTTGAAAGAAGACCGTAAGTAGATTTAGGTAAGATTTAGGGAGGAGAGAGACCATAAATAGTTTTGAAAGTGAGAAGCAGGATCTTGAATTGAATTCGCTTTACGACAGGTAGCCAGTGAAGTTGACGCAGTGCAGAAGTTATATGGTAGAATTTACTGAGGTCGAGAGCAATGCGAGCAGCAGCGTTCTGTAATCTTTGTAATTTTGAAATTTGACACTGCAAGAGGCCATACATGAGGCTATTGCAGTACTCCAGCCGACCTGTGATAAACGCATCCAGATAAGAGTTACTAGACAGTCTTGTGACATGTATTTTCTAATATACACATTAATACATTCTTTTTAAAATAATGAAATCTATGAGAGAAAAAACTGAGGGTGAATAATAACGTAAAAATAAATATAGTTTTGCAGCACACTTGTGAGAAGTTTATGTATTCGTTTAAAGGGGACCATCTTACTTAACGGTATAAGGGTTCCACAAATCCTTATGTAAAGCCTCGCAACTAAAGTCTAAACAACCATTAGCGCAAATTGAGGTCGACCGCAAGTAAGACCACACTGACAAGAGAACCTAAGAGGGTTGTCCAATACACACGAATCGAGTCAAGTCGACGTTTAGGTGAGTCGACCCGACTTACCGGAAACAAAGTGCGCAGTGGAACAACGGGTCTTTTTAAGTCACAGGAAAAAATATGCCCAAAGCAATTACCAGTATTAGCAAAATTTAACCCAAATATAAATAGTTGATTGCCTAAACCAACCTGTTTCGATCCATGATTTGTGAAAGTCCAGTGGACTGAACGGTAATCATTTTTGTGAGACACTCAGAAAAATCCGCAGAAATGCTTGTTAGGCTAGGGTGCAAAATGTCACATACCGGTCGACTCAACTCGACTCGAGTCAAAGCGTCATGGGAAAAGTCGTAATCATCATTTTGAGACACTTAGAAAAATCTGGTAAAATGCTTTTAGGCTAGGGTGCAAAATGTCGACTGTTAGGTGTTTAACTGGAATGTCGCATCGGAATTACATGCCTTGGTTCGTTGCAGTTGGTGATATACAGTTTGCGATACAATTCTGACGTGTTCCAGTTTCTCGCTGGGATTACATCGGGAACTCTGGTCTTTGATATCGTAAAACGGTTTGTTGAGTCTTTCTGTACTGGATTTGATATTGTTCCACTGTAATCATTGTGTTTCGCTTCTCCTCTCACTGTCTGTTAGATTCTTGCACGTAATTTTCCTTGTATAGTAATCACTGTGTTTAGCCGGTTCTCCTCTCAATGTTTGTTATATTCTCGTATGTGTTTGTGCTTGCCATTGCTGTTTTGTTACTGAGCATTCAACCTGCGACTCTAACCTCTGAGGAAAGCTGCCTCATTCTTACTTTCTTATATAAATTCCAAATGAGTTTGTAGTTTAACAAAAACAAAGATACCATGTAACATCCATTCACAAAGAGAATAACAAGCAAAATTTAATTTAAAACTTAGTTTAACTGCAACTATTCCACTTAAAATTCAGCAACTTCGACATTGACAAACTTGAAGAAATAACTACTTATCACAGTCATTCTGTTACGAGAAGATATTATAGGTTCAAATCTACAACACTGCCCTGACCACTGAATAGAATATGCGTTATTGAACAAACGTGAGGTCAAGATGGCTGGATATTGGCCAAGTTCTTTTTTGCGTTATTATGGACCGAGACGAAGTCGATATCCAGCCATCTTGACCGAACAAGCTTGTTCAATAAAGGATTTATTATATGGCCAAAGAATTTCACTTTACTACT